>JAHSUH010003438.1:487500-565000 GCA_025388415.1 Cynanchum wilfordii
AGTCATTTGAGATTTTTTTTTAGGTGGTATTTTAGGCCCTTTCGGCCCAGATTAATCCACCTAAGAAGGTCCAACAGTGCGGATATACCTGCACTTGCGAATATATCTCGAACTGTGAAATCCCAGGTGAAGTTTAAACCATTAACCTCTTGACAAGTCGGGAGGTAAGAAAGAAACTTTTAGACCAATGGCCAAGAGAGATTCAAACCTTCAACCTTTTGGTTGAAGGAGAGACTCTTAGACCATTAAGACAAGATAAAGTCATCAAAATTAAAAAGAAAAAGAAAACATTCATTAAACAATGTGTGTATAACTATATGTGTATATGTATGCCTATATATATATATATATTTTTTTTGATAATTTATGTATGCCTATATATACATACATATATTATTTATTTCCAATAAAAAGCTCTTCATATATAATATACTTAAACACCCCCACAAAAGAGAAAAGGTTAAATGAATTATAATTAATTAATAACACAATAATTAATTGTCAGTATCCAAAATATCCAAAATCTTCTTTTAAAAAAAAAAAAAAAAACCTATTATAATACCAATAAAAAATATCTCTAATCGAGAAGGTTTTTTGTGTGTGTGTGTGCGCCTTGTAGATGAAGATGGGTTCCACTAATTATCAATTAGCCTACAAAAATGTCACATGTCTGGAGTTATATTTCTGACTTTGACTCTCTAATAATTAAGTTAGTAATAAATTTGAGAATCTCTTCAGAGTACTAAGAACATAGAGTGTCTCTCAAATATTCTCTTAAATGCTCTTACGAGTGTAGAATATGCTCTCATAACTCTTGTAAGAATGAATTGTTATGTATTGTGCATGTATCATCGTATATATGTGAGAGGAGTAGCCAATAGTTAGAATACATATAATGGATATCGTCTGCTACTTTAGGGGCATGTACAGTGTCTTTTCTCAACCACTTGTCAGAGTCATTTAGTATTTAAATGTACTAGCATGTCATTGATGTTTCATATCCACATCGAACTGTTTTATCTACGTCTCAATATTTTTACGAAATTTGTATATATACAATATATATATATATATATATATATATATCCACTTAGATGTTTTATATGAATAATTAGCTGAGTTTTAATGAAGCAATTGTACATTTCCCATCACTTTCTTATTAAGCTTTAAATCTTTTAACAGTGAATTTTTTTTTCTCCCTAAAATTTTTTCTTTTTTCCATTATTACTATAATTTATAAAAGACCAGCAAAAAGTCAATAACTCCCTGTCAACAACACAAAGGACACCAAAAAATCATTTGATTTCTTTGCCCTTTTTCCCTTTCCTTCTCCCAAAATATTGTATATATATATATACACACATATATATACATATTATCTTAACCTATCTATTTTTATTAATTCAAAATCAAATAACTTCAACTTTACTAATTAGTTATTAGTAAATATATTGTATATTTACATTTCTACTCTTAGAGAGATAGGTTTGAACTTAAAACTGTACGAGAAATCAAAATTCTTCCACCTGATCAGCCGTTATTTGTGGTAGTTAAATATATATATATATATATATATATATATATATAAACATACATGGTGAACATCAAAGAAGCACAACAACTCAATTATTTCTCTTGCCTCACTTCTTCCATTGCTACCACCACCACCCTCTCCCTCCCTCCCCACAACTCCAACACCATCACCAACCACCGTCCCTTTCTGCAACTGAAAACCCCACTAGGGACTATAGTAGTGGCCCCTCTTCACATAATCACATTATCCCAAACCCCAATGCAAATATAAATTGCATGCCTACCACACACCCACCATTTCAAGAAAACAAGAAATTTAAACCTCATCAGTCCACATTTAGAAAAGGAAAAAAAAAAATGCTTTTAGTCTTCTTACAAGCACTAGTTCTTTTCTCATCCGCCACAGCCACCACTGAAACAACCACCTCCGCCGGCCATGCAATCCCATACCCTTCCTTCGAACATTTTAACGTCCGAGAAATCATTCTATCAACCAAAATCACCAAACTTTCCCAAAATCAAATTGATCAAAATGAACAAGAACTCATCAATCAAACTCACCTCCACGATCATGATCATGATTATCATAAGCTTAAGATTCTTCACAGAGATAACTTACGTATGTTTTCCCATTTCACTGACCATCGCGACCGCTTTCAAGCCCGCATCAAAAGAGATGTCAAAAGGGTCGCCGGCCTCATTCGTCGAATAACAGCCGGAGGGAAAATTATTCCCGCCGCCGCTACCAACGGCAGCGCCGACGGTGAAGCAGCTAAATATGAGGTAGAGGGTTTCGGTACTGAGGTGGTTTCCGGCATGGACCAAGGAAGCGGTGAATATTTTGTGAGAATCGGTGTCGGAAGTCCGGCGAAGAGTCAATACATGGTCATAGACTCCGGCAGCGATATTGTCTGGGTACAATGTCAACCCTGTAATCTCTGTTATCATCAATCCGACCCAGTTTTCGACCCATCTCTATCCGCTTCATTCTCCGGCGTTTCTTGCGGGTCAAGTATTTGTGACCAAGTCGAGAATTCGGGCTGCCATGCCGGACGGTGCAAGTACGAGGTTATGTACGGAGACGGCTCCTATACAAAAGGAACCTTAGCCGTCGAAACCCTTACTTTTGGCGGGGGAACGGTGGTTCGAAATGTGGTTATCGGATGCGGGCATAGAAACCGGGGCATGTTTGTCGGAGCAGCCGGTTTGTTAGGTCTTGGTGGTGGTATTATGTCCCTAGTGGGTCAATTGGGTGGGCAAACGGGTGGGGCATTTAGTTACTGTCTAGTCAGTCGTGGGGGGACCACTTCATCGTCATCGTCGTCATCCTCATCATCCGGGTCGCTTGAATTCGGGCGGGCCGCGTTACCCGTGGGTGCTGCATGGGTCCCACTCATACGAAACCCACGTGCTCCAAGCTTTTACTTTATAGGGTTATCGGGTCTCGGAGTCGGAGGCATGCAATTACCCATACCCGAAGAAATTTTCCGGATATCCGAATTAGGAGGAGGGGTAGTCATGGACACCGGAACGGCAGTTACAAGGTTTCCGACATCAGCTTACGTGGCGTTCCGGGACGAGTTCGTCGCCCAAACGGCGAGTCTTCCTCGAGCACAGGGCGTTTCGATATTCGACACGTGCTATAATTTAAACGGATTCGTAACAGTTCGGGTACCGACGGTATCGTTTTTCCTCTCCGGTGGACCGATTCTAACACTTCCGGCGAGAAACTTTCTAATTCCGGTGGATGAAACTGGTACTTTCTGCTTTGCATTTGCTCCGTCTCCCACCGGACTTTCAATAATAGGGAATATTCAACAAGAAGGCATACAAATCTCCGTTGATGGATCAAATGGTTTTGTGGGATTTGGTCCCAATGTTTGCTAAAAGAACCCAAAATTTGTAGAGTAAATTTTGCTAGTCTTTTGAGTCGTAATTAAATTTGTATTAAAAATAGGTCAAAAATTTCACAATGTCTAATAATTTATATATATATATATATATATATATAGAAAGAGAGAGATTATGTATTAATATATATATTATCAATTAATCCTAAGGCATATGTGAATTAATATTTACGTATACATCTAAATATTTCTGTGTAAAGTATTTACTCAATGCAAACTTAAATTAGTATGATTGTGATAATAGCTTTAAGATATTACTCTTAATTAAAACGTATTCAAAATATCTCGTATTATAAATATTATATATATATATATATATATATTATATCTTTTGCAATTCGTTTTCAATCAAGTAATGATGGTAAAGTATATGATGGAAAAAAAGTAAAGGATTGAAATGAAGAAAAGGTCAAAATTTGGCAAAATTGAGTCAAAAAGTTTGCCACAAAAAAGGGCGCCATTGATTCAATTAGGAATCAGAGAAGCCTTTGGTTGGACAACAGAACCCTTTTTCCATCTCTAATTTCACATGGATTTAGTACTATTATTTCATACTCTCTTTTTGAAGAGAAATCGTACAAATTTATTTATATCATATTAAACTTTTACTTCTTTTTTTCCCGAAAGTAATTCAAATATTATTTAGAAATTTGATTGCGGTATAAAGTTGTCTCTAATATGTGTCGAATTCGTAAGACAAGTGAAACTAACTAGACTATCACCTTTTTCACAAATTGATCAATTTTTCTATTACTTATATGCATATATGTATGTGTATATAATGTATTTTACAAAATATCTTTCTCTCACTATCTAACATGTTTCTCTTGGGAAAGAAAGTGAGAAAAATCTAAAGGGGCATGTGAGTTGGTAAAGAACTCTTCTGACAATTTAAAATTTGAGATAAGAGTTTCCTTCCGCAATGGACCAACCTAGCAAGAACGGGGATTAGTCTAGACGTGAATTGCTTAAATGTGTCTTCCCATTATTTGAAATTCATTTAAGACACTTCGTGCCCTTAGAAGAAAAAAAAAATTATGTTTTAAAAAATCTCAAAAAGTTAAAGAAAATAGATTTTATTGACAAATCGGATATTAATAAAAAGAACTAAATTGAACAATTTTTCTATTACGTATATATATGTATGTGTATATAACATTGTTTTGCAAAATATCTTTCTATTAGGGAAGAAAGTGAGAGAGAAAGAGAGAACTTGGAAAATTTAAAATGATGGAGAAAGAGGGAGCCACCAAGTAGTGGAACATGTGAAAACATCACTAGGGTTTTTGGTCTAACTTTGTAGTAGCCTAAACCCAAGGAATGCATTCAAGCAATGACTTTTTGCAAAGTTGTCTGCTTTTTCCCCCTTTCTCTTTCTAGTGAGAGAATTCAGATTCATATTTACCATTTTCTCTTTCTTGGGTTGTGGGGGAGATGATCCTCATCATTATTTACAAAATTGAAATCAATATATATATATTTTTCTCCTTAAAGCTCTGAAAAAATGAAAAAAAATGTATTGTTAATATCACACGAAATTAAGATTTATTAGGCATTGTAAGCGCTAGATAAAAGTCAAAATAAGACATTCACACCCGAATAAGAATTAGAGACTACACAGACACAACTCTGACCCATATTTATACATACAAATTTATCCAATTTGAACCAAAATTAATCCAAATATAAGCATAACTTAAACATATTGTTCATAATTAAAATTCATCCAAACACCTCACGCAAAAAAAAGAAACTCTAAAGTACAAATGAGTTGGTAAAAAGCTCTTCTGACTTTAGTTGGAGGTCAGAAAGTTCAAACCTCCTACTCATGTATACAGCTATTTAAAATTTGATCTCAAAACTTCTTACTGCAAAAAACCAACTCAACTCGAACAAAAATTATTTTGAATATGGATTTAACTCTCATAGTTGAACTCATCTACGACACATCGTGCAAAGAAAAAAGGAAAAGAAAAGATGGAAATCACTTTTGTAGTCAAAATTAACTAACTCAACTAAGGGCAATTTCTGTGCTGTGTTAATGAAAGACGCCGACCCTTTAGTAAGAGGCCCACAAAAGCTACCAATTCTTCATGAAATTTGTAAAAGGAAAAGGAATCAAATAAAGCCTTTCTTCTGTCTTTGTTCAGAAATTATGACACTTCTTAGGATGGAGGAATGGAAAGAGGATATACTTCAATTTGCTTTTGAATAATTAGGGCATCATGTCAATTAAACAGTTCCTGTCAAGGAAGTACAACCTCCATTTTCCATAATTCTATTTCTTGATAAAAATTTCCACTTCTAAAGTATTAGGAAGGAACACAAATATTGTGCACTAATTTTTACCAATTAGATTAAAAAGGAAAAAGTTAGTCCACAAATACCATTTATATTATCAATTAATCAAACTTTTTAGACAAGCTCTAATAGTAACAACTTCACCTATACGAGGACAGAAACATGTTTTTTTGTTTAACCACTTGGGCTTAAGACTAATCCGAAATGGAATAGTGTCACTCATTTCTCTATCCACAAGATTCAGACTCAAAACTTTACTTAAGAGAAAGCAAACTCTTTTACTATCCCATACACGTATATCTATTCATAAAATTTAATCTCGAGACCTTACTTTAAGAGACAAAATTCATTCCACTTGAACCAACTAGTTGTTAATGGATGGGAACATGTTGTTACAAGGAACCTAAGACAACTCAACAATCCCAGAATACATGAACATGTGTGCAGCTTCCTCTTACAGCCTTAATCCTTAATATTAATTCTTAAAAAGCATAGAACAAGGAACTCTTACAATCCAACAAAAAACAAAAAAGGGTAGCCACCTGAGGGAGAATAGAATGGCTTCATATACATTATATCATATATGATAATAATATTTACATGCAAAATAATCTCTTTTGCAATTCATGCAAGCCAAAATTGCCTAATTTAGGCCAAAAACTAGTTTACTACTGATAGGTAATGGACCAACCAATCCCCCAATTAGTGAAGTCTAGGATAATTTAAAAGAAAGAGTACCGGTTACCAGTGCATTCAAAAATTTCCCTAATTGTCATTCATGATCCTTCGGAATCCCACCCACGAACTTCTTCTGTAGTTTCATCCCTCTTAGGAGGACTGCATCTTTGTCTCTCATGCACCAAAAAGATACCTCATGTCTTCCATGGTTAGTCGAGTTCCGGAGGAACCAGTCTGATCTTCCCCAAAAGCAGATGCAACCATTTTCCTCTTCTCTTCCTGGAAGATGTAAAGAATAGATAAGAGAAACAATGTAAGTAGAAGACTTCTACACTGGAGTGAAGTTCAATAAGGAGATGAAAAAAAAAGCGTATATAATGTGACAGCCTTCTATAACCGTTGACAAGGTCCAGCACCAAATTCTTGTCTAAATGGCAACAATATTTGGATTGAACAACCATTTAGGATCCAAAAATAATTTACGGGAAACTCCACATGTTACTCCCCTTTGTAATCTAGCTCTCAAAATGATAAAAAAGATGTTGAAAGTTTGATACAACATATCGATGGTCATTCAGGCATGCATGTAATGAAACAAGAACTCTAATTCCAGCAATGCAAATAGAAATCTAGGTAGAATAATACTCCTGTTATGCACACAGTTCTTTCTGACAAACTAGGATTTGTTACTTGAGCCTTAATCTAAGTTTTTCACTTTTTCACCTTCAAAACCTAAGGCTCAACAGGAAGTGAAGCTTATTTCTGACCCTCCTTGTTTCAGTCAGCAACAGTCTGTGGGGAAACTACTAGGTTATGACTTTTAAACAGGATGTTTTGGCAATTCACAAGAAGGCAAGAGGACCCCTTATCATCTTATGCTTTACGGCACAAATCTTTATAAGATGATGGATCGAGCAGGCCATTCTGATAAGGATCTGAACTCAAAATAGAGCTAGTCAAGAAATTGGACTGATGGTTTATTGTTGTCTCCAATCTTGAAATGCTGATGATGTGTACAAGGTGTAGTTTGCCCAAGAGGGCCAATGTTACAAGGGTCTTGAAAGATGTTAGTGATATCATTTGGAGTACGTGAACCAGATGCAAAAACTAGTTTTATAATGATTACTTGATTTTGAGCTCATGCATGAAAGTTACAAAGAGCAGATATCCAATATTGGCATCTAGGCACATCAATTACCACAAGAATTAATAAGTGGATTATCATATGCACAAAGAAACAGTTCAGCGTAGCGAATTAATAGAAAGTAGAGAAAGAACAGGCAACAGAAAAAGGATAAGCAATTAAATTTCAAAGAACAAAACAACAATAAATTTACTTGGAGAGCTAGAATCCGATCTTCAACTGTATCCTTAATGGTTAACCGTGAAACAGTAACAGGACGAGTCTGTCCGATTCTATGAGCTCGATCAATAGCCTGATCTTCAGTAGTTGGATTCCACCAAAGATCCAAAAGGATTACACGACATGCTGCCACCATATTCAGACCTAGATTTCCAGCTTTTAAGGACATTAACATCACCGTCACCTGCAAATAACAAATAGTTATTTGAGACAACCAGAAATCTTAAAGCACGGCATGTAAAGAGAGAAGCCTGAACTAAGGACCTAGTAGCAAATATGGTACCATAAAATACAAACTGAACAAAAAGCTCAAATTTCTAGATTCTATATTAATTCATCTACAAGCTCTTAAATTTATTCAGGGACACTTTTTGGTCGTTTTTCTTTCTACAGATTTCATTGAAAGAAACTGAGGAACCTTTTATAGAAGTTTCAACTAAGTTTTTCTCCCTAATTCAAGGATATAATGGCTTTTAATTTGCATTTGAACTCAAGGTAAAAGAAAAATTCTGGCTAAGTCCAAAATGTTTGTATGGTTTGGCTAAACCAGAGAGCATGAATATAGAAATTAGTAAAACTGTTCTAATATTGGCCCTTGTGTGCATGGATCACACTATCTATGACACAATAGAAAGCTGATAACACTGAAAAAAAAAAAAAAAAGATAAATGACAGTCATGCATTATCCATTATAGGCACAGGATAAAGGCACGACATTCTTCTAGTCCAGGAGTGTACAAAAGAAAACGGTTGCTTGTAAGACTTCTTTTATGATAAAGTAATATGAGAACAAGTGAGATTATGGTTTCATGAGTAGAATGATAAACCTCGGGATTAGTGTTGAATTCTTTCACTGCCTTGTCTCTAGCAACTAAAGACATTGTGCCATCAAGCCTTCGATACTTTATACTAGTGTTGTTCAGTGAAACCTCAACCAAGTCTAGCATGCGTGTCCACTGGGAGAAAACAATAGCCTTGGATGGTTTAGAAGTCTGAGAGTCCAAGCATCCATTTCCAGAAGATGAAGCAGCATCAGTAGCACACCGGGCTGTGCTATTTAGTTCTGCATCATGACTTGATTGACAATATGTCTGTAGAACATCAAGGGCTGCTCTGATTTTGGAAGAACTGTAATTGTTCTTCAATACTTCAGGTTTTTCATCAGCAAATGAACTGGAAGGATTACCAAACTCATCATCACAAAGACATTTCCTTAATGTTGCTTTGGAAAATATAACATCAGCATTAAGCTGTTCCTTGCAATCAAATGCAGGACACGTATTATCCTCCCCTGTTAAGTAATCTGATACACACTGGAAGCAGAAAACATGTCCACAAACAGTTACAACTGCATCTTCTGGTGGATCCTGCACAACAAAAAAAAAAAAAAAAAAAAAAAAAAAAAAAAAGAGAGACATTAGATGTTGTGATAACCCATCAATATTCTTTCTTTACCTATCAGAAAATATACTTCCACACCACTTAAAAAATGCAAAGATTTACGTAACTTTAATATCAAAGACTAAAATAACATTGAATTAAATAAGAGTTGGAAGATTTATAAATAAGCTGTAGTTATAAGGGTACAATCGAGAAGATAATAAATATTACATTGATTTCATAATATGACAAGAAAAAGGAAAAAAAAAAAGAAAAAAAAAAAATATATATATATATTGCTATCTTCAAAAGGTGACAAGTAAAAGAAAGAAAAAGGGAGGGAGTCTTATTTTGATTTAAAAGGAACCTTGAGCAATGACAATTTTTAACAAAATCAACATAACAGAAATATCCTAATGGAGCTTATTACTGTAGTTTTGATATAATAAAACATCTTATTCTATCACATCCTGAAATCTCAATCCAGTGATAAGTAGCATTTACCAAAGTTGCATAAGAAAGTAACAGAATTTAATGAATGGAAGAAGCAAACTATTCCAGGAACTATCAAGATGAAACTTCAAAAGGAACAAAGGATATTGGTTGAACTTACATTGCATGCAGAACAGATGGCAAAGGATGTCTCCAATAGTTTCAACAAACTACCAAGCTTTTGTTTCGGGAGTTTCTTTGCTACTCCTGTAGACTCTCTTCCACTAGAATCTATTCCAAATCCTTTCACAAGTTGTGGATGATCACAGGCCTGGCGAAGTCGCAGAAGCATCAGCAGAATATTTGCATAGTTCTGATTTAGCGTGCCAGCATCAGCATAAGCCTGGAAATACAATAAGCTAATTCAGTATAAATGAGAAAAGAACAGTTTTTCCTTAAACTTGTCCAAAACAGTTACAATTCAGAGGTTATAGGTTCACAGAATTAACATTTTCAAGAATGACCTTCAAATATTTCGTTCTATTCTTCATATTGAACCCTGTGACAAAGTGACGATATGGCCTCTTTCTTCACCCTAATATTAAATACTCTCACAAAAAGTCTCATTTGGTAGCACAATGGAAAACACTGAATGAAGAAAGTGAATTATGTCTATCCAATCCTCCCCCCCCCCCCCCTTTTCTCTAGTGTCAATGATGATTCCCTAGATGACAGATGTCTAACCAACAGAACTTAATCTCCCTTGTTGACATCAAATTTCACATAATAACTGAAATATACCCTTAATTAGTATAAAAGAACAGCATACAGCTCCAAAACGTCAATAGTTTTAAAGGCAAGGCAGAAACTTTTATCTATTACGTCTGAACTCAAAAGGTCAAGAAGATGGTAATAACTCGGACCCAGTAGGGCACAATGAGACTACTGACAAGGTCTAATTGGATCCAAAATGGTTCACCCAATAATTTCTAAAAGGTTTGACATTGCAAAAGACCCTTTTTCAATCAATAATTGATGTGGAATTTTCTCCAAGATCTCAAATAGACAAGCCCAATAAAATGAGGCTGTTAGTTCAAGAAAAATAAATTGATCAGGGGATGAAAAACATTAATTACCATAAACAATAAATTGCAAAATCTTTCTTTCAGAAGCACAACAAAAAGCAGAAGCAACAAGACTATTGGTAATTATAACAATGCAGAGAAAAAGAGATAGAAAAAGAACCTTGAATTGAGATCGTGAATCAGCTTCTAATTTGTTATAGAAAGCCCGCTCCTGAGCAGTAAAGTCTACCTTGGTTAAATTTATAGTTTTGGGTGGCAAGGTTATGATAGGCTGCCCATCAATCAATGTGCCTAGGTAAGAAATAAAAGATAATCAGCACTCTCCCTGTGCAACTTTATTTCAAAATGTTACACGCAAGTCTCTGAACTAAGCAGAGATCAAGAAAAACATCTCATATTCTAAAATTCCAGAAGCAGAATGAAATAGAAAATCCATAATACCAAATACCACATATTTTGTTATTTAGTTGAGAGGAAGAAAAAGAAGATGAAGAAGAAGAGTATTTATTGGCATGCCACCCGGCACTAAAACAAGCAACAGGTCCCTAGATTATGAGCAAATTCAGCAAAACTAGATTCCTAAAGTATAATACAGAACCATCAGTGGTTTCAGCTCCTTTATAAAGCTGGAAAATACAATTACAATAGGCCCATCTGGAGAGCTTCTTAAAAGCCACTTTGCACTTTTCAAATTAGACAAGTCAATGGGGCATAATTTACAGTACTTAAATTTCCAGATTCTGGAAAGTAATGGAAGATTGTAAAAGTGACAAAACGAGTTAGCGTTGAAAGGACACAAGAACAATAAACGATTGGTCTTTGAAAATAATCGAAGTTTCAAAACAAAACTCAAAAATTTACTAAAAATCTTTCATAATAGTTCTCTTCCAAACAATGGAAATAACTCTATTTATAACCTAAAATAAAACCCTAATCAAACTAAGACTAGGAGACTGGAATAATCATGAAACTCTAATCCAACTAAGACTCTCTAATCTAACTAAGACTAGGAAACTGAAATAATTGAAATAAAATAAAACTCTAATTCAACTAAGACTAGAAAACTGGGCAAAGACATTGATATTGTAATAGGCACATCTTACCACTTCTTGAGACAATCAATTTACCATCAAGAATACATCAAAACAGAAAATGACCACATAGTTTAAATACATACTATTTTCTAAGTCAGGATATACAAAAAGTTTCATAAACTCAATAATTTAAGGCTCCAGTTTTCATTTTATGCGGAATTCAATCACAAGTTATAGTCATGAAGAAACTCTTTTTCCCTGCGTAACCAATCAACTCTCAATAAGAGGCAGGGTAGGCTGCTCAAGCTAGGATAATAGATAATCTCAAGAAAAATGCATGGTGACCCCAAGTCTGAATAGCAATCAAACTAAGGAAAACCAAATAATAACTAGTGTCAGACAGACATTGGAAAAAGACACAAACTTTTAAGGTAGTAGTCATTCATGAAACAAAGAAGAAGAAGAAAAGGAAACAAAAGGATGTACCTTTGGTGCGTCGCAACATTATGGATCTCAAGATGAGCTGAAGTTTTGTATAACCACGAACTGAGTCTCTAGATATTGGTGTCTTAATTCCTTCACAAAAAGATTTGTATTTGCAATATGGCTCATATTTCAAAAACCTGAAGTAACTGAACAATTCATCAATAGCATTTTGTATTGGTGTTCCAGATAAGCACCACCTTCTTTTTGCTCGAAGGCTGCAGCAAGCTCGAGCAACCTGAGTTCTATGGTTCTTTATTGTTTGAGCTTCATCTAAAATCACCCTAAACCAACGCACCTTTGCAAGTGTGCCACAATTAGCATCATTATCATACCCATTTTTCTTCTTCTTTCCCCTCTTATGAATTGCTGCTTTCATATTTTTCTTGTTTTGAGAGAAAGCAGCAGCTACTCCATATTTCTCTGCATTACTTAGTTCATTGTCCTCATCAACCAAAGGCTGTTTAGGAACTTCATTGGTCACAATGGCATAAGTTGTTAACACGACATCATGCTTTGCCAATTCATCAGCACTTCTAGTCCTGTTGCCTCCATGATAGATTAAAACATCCAGTTTCTCCTCAACTTTCTCTTCCAACTCCCGAGCCCATTGTCGAAGAACACTAGCTGGACAAACAACCAATGTCCCAGCTGCAGGCTTGCTATTGCGAAATTGTAAGGATCTACTTCCTTCTGAAATCACCTCCAACTCTTCGGCCTCTCCATTTGGCTTAATTTCAGTATCACCACCACCCTTTTCAACATCATCATCATCATCCAAATTTAAAGCTTCAGTTTTAACACTGCATATGTTTTCAGACTTAGACTCATCCTGCAATGATTTGTGTGCTTGTATAATGGCAATCATTGAGATAGTCTTACCAAGGCCCTGAGAGATGAAAGAATCATAGGGTAAAAAACTAGTCTAGTAAAGAAGATTTTAGGCAAGAAAATGCCCAATTATATTCCAGATATGCTGACCTGGTCATCAGCAAGAATTCCACCCAAGCAATTTACACCATCTGTTTCCTTTTGCATCATCCATTTTAAAGCAATTTTCTGTATGAAAAATAAATTAGACTCATAGAAGCTGCAGAAATTTAGAAAATAAGCCTAGGGAAATGTAGAACCTGGTGACGTAGAAGGGAAACTGACAAAAGACCTTCAGGCAGGTCATATTCAGATTTCGGTTGGTTAATATCCTACAAGAGAGCACAAAAGTTGTTATGAAACCTTCTAAGTCCTATTAATACCATTGTATATATAGACATTCATATTCTTTCTGCAGGACGTACTCCTTAGTCTATGAATTATTTTCATCTACTTCAAGAATGTTGTTTTTCTTCAAATCTTGACTTCAGTTCAAGCATGCCTTTCAAAAAGTTCTATTTAAATATACAAATAACTCATTTTGGCAGCCTTTAGAAAAATTAGGGAATTCATACTAAATTGTAATATTTTTGGTGAGGAAGATGGTCAAACAAGACAAGCATGTATTTTTTTCCTTTCAATGATCAGTTAAAAGATAGTGACAGCAGGTTAACACCATCATAAACAAAAAATATACCAGTTTGCAAAACATAAATGTAATGGTCTACGAAAATTTCCAGAGATATAAATTAATCTTGCGTCAAGAAGATGCAAACTGTATTTTCACACAAAGCTACCTATTCATTCAATGACACTACTAACTTGTTCCAGAAGACAAAAGGTTAACATAGCCATTTCATTAAAAAAAAAAATTAATAAAAAACAAATGTTATGACCAGTTACTGTACTTCTGACAAATTGTTAATGGAAAAAGAAATTTAATTTTGTAAATTGTAGGACACAGTGATAAGTTGATTACTGTAATAATATATTTATTGCTCAAAGTCAGAAGACAACCAATTTTGAGGCTGACACAAGACAGGAGATAAATTTATGAAAACCAGAATTTCCTAAAGAATTAAGAACTGTATCTGTACTAGCTCAAGATCACCAAGTAAAATCGTAGCCACTTCAAATTAAATCCAATCCTAAAACTTGGCAAGCTAATGAAACCTACAAATTCCTGAGTACTGAAAATTGATTTGTTGTCCTTCCAGCCCAAGTTGGATATCTTAAATTTAGTACTGATATTTATCACCACCAATAGCCAAAAATATTAATACTTAATTAATAATCTGGGATCGTGTTATCTGCATTATAGTTTATTCAAAAGAATTACAATGTCCTAATATTTCAATAATTTACCTTGAAATAAAACAAGGTCAGAATTAATTTGTGATGTAAAGAAAAAGGAAATTTAAGTACACAATGTGCAAAGAGAAACTATCTTTTATGCACTCAGATTTACTTCTAACAAAACTTGAGCAGTCACACATCAACCAAACATTGAGGATGTCAAGGGAAGGAACTGTTGGAGAAGCACTAAGTAATACTAATAATAAACCATGTTTAAAAGCTAATGTTTGTTGACTATGTGGAGTCTATAGTGGCCAAGAATTCTTGTTTGCTATGAGGGGTCAAGGGAGAAAAGTCCCTTGCAAGGCTTTCCAAGGGCAGCGTCCTGAAAGGTAAATTACTATTTGGGTTATAGGATCTACATACAAATACTCATCTAATTTGTAAACCCTAAGTGTGATTGCAAGAAATACAAGTCTAATCCGGCCGTGGATGTAGGTTTTTTTGACCAAACCATGTAAATCTATGTGTCTCCTATTCTTGTTGTTTACTTTTTCTTATAATCGCTCATGTTTGTGTTTCGATCCCCAACAATATTGTGGGACAAGAGAGAAAGAATCCCACAGGATTCTTGTTCTTCCATACCTAATTCATTCAAGAATTATCTTGGCTCTTGTATCAAACAAAAGAAAAATGCAAAAGCTAACGAGCACATTATTTCAGCGCCTACACCTATATTGACCAAGCATTATTATGTGACAATCTAGCAGTCATGACCCAGTTATGAAATGACAACATATATAGATAATCACCTGCAGAGCTGCTTGAAAAATTAGCTTCTCTTCAGTTTCTAAAGATCTTTCTTCACCTACCCCCCGAAGATACAGTGACTCACTATTGGCATAGGAAGTTGAACCATATTTGCCATGCAAATAAGGTTGAGGTAACAACCTTACTTTACTTTCATAAATAACTAAATCATCATCACCACCTTTCCCAGAGCGGTCTCTTCCAGAACTTTCCCCATTGCTTGAATTTGGCCTAACAGGATAATAAGAATTTCCATGACTTCCACGAAATTGGCTACCACCAATATTCTCCACTAAATTATTTGATTTAAAATTGGGCAAAGGGGGCTGAATGGATGTGGGAAGGGTCCTCTTGGCACGTTTAGACAAATGCCCATCATCATCTGTAAAAAGCACCAAATTTAAGAATTGATGAATCCAAAGAAAATTTTTCATACCAAGACATTGAAAGTCCAAAAAAAAAATTACCATGTTTAATAAAATACTCTGAATTATCATCTCGAGGAGTAGCTGAATATGAAGTTCCAAAGGTTCCACTAGAAGTTCCAGGTCTCTGGGGTTTACTGGAGTTATGGGAAGTAAAATTTGATGATCTCCCACTCCAAACTGGAGACCTTTCAGGAGAAGTAGCCTTTTCAGATGGATCACAAGTACCTGAAAATTCAGCAACAAGTACTATAAAGTCCAGATCATTATATGCCACCATTAATATCCAAAACTCAAAACTTTACCTATCCAATCTGAGGAAGGCCGCGATGCCCATGATGGAAGGACTCTAACATTGGTAGATGTAGCAGAATCCCTGAAAGGCGACTCATCACATGTATAGTTGTCTATTGCCCGAAAGTCAGAATCATCCGATGAGCTAATGTCTATGGGTTCCGTTAACATTCCAACTAAATGATGATTTTGTCTTTTAAAGATTGAATTATCAGGAAACAAGGACTCAACCTACAATTAAGCAACATTATCAACATGTTAATTTTGATGGATAAAAAGGCATTCTCAGCAACAACAACAAGTACCGTCCAACCATCCAATATTGAGAAACCTAACTCACCCCTTGACGAAACTTTCTCAATATAAAGTTCCTAAAGAGCCCATTATAAATGGTTCTTTTAGCAGATTCTACAAAGCTTGGTAAATGATCAACATGATCAGACATCTATTTGATCTGCATATACCCCTGGGAACGTTCCTACCATAAAATAGTCTGACTGAAAAGGAGTTCCGGAAACAAGAAAAACTAGCCCAGATGAGTACACATGAACTACAAAGAATGAAATCAACAAGAACTAGAAGAAGATCCGAAAAGAGAACAATCCATCATTATCAAGACTTCAAATTTACAGTAAAGTCTCTAACTTTTTACATCTTTTCACTACCCTCAGAACAAAACAAAAACAAAAATTAACAGAAAGGTCAGAATGTGCACTGACGAAGCAATCGGGCTTTCCAGAATAGCATGCAAACAAGTCTCCCTATGATACATAAATCAAACCCCCACCACCAACAACAACAACAACAACAAAGAAACTCAACTAAGAAAAATCCCTAAAATTCTTTCCTGCACATAAATAATTAAAGAATTAAGTCACACCATATCATGCAACAACTGAAAATCCCTGAAAATTAAGCATAAAAATGTACCAAGTAAAATATTCAGACATTAATCTTGATTTCACTGTCCTGTTTGCATTCGCTAAAAACTAAGAGTTAAGTTAAAAAAAAAAACACTGAATTTTTTGAATTCGCAAGAAGCCCTAATTGCTTTTTTGGGAAGACTAAAAGCTATTGAAACCGAAAGAAAAGAGTGGGTGGTTTTGATTTAGTAGTATATTTTTGCAAGTATTTCCTCCACTTGTACGAGGATGTACCTATTTACGACGAACTTGTATTTTTTTTTCGTACCTCCGGTTCGGTTTGGTTTGGTTCTCTGCCCCTGAAATTTTTTTTTTTTTTTTCTTGAGAATTTTCAAAATCTTTATTGAATCTTTTGTCTCATTGGTCAATGGGAAAGGTTGGCTGATTTAACACCTAACAAATAAAATAATAATACGTGTAAGTTTAATTAATTTAAAAAATTTTATTTTTTTATTTTTTTATTAAATTAAAATTTATTTTAATTTATTCATAAAAAAAATAAATAAATAAATAAATAAATAATTTTTATTTATTTTTTCAAAAAATTTTAAAAAAATTTTAAAAAATAATAATATAAAAAAAAATAGAGCAAAAAAAAATGTATTTAGTTAATAACTGTTAAAGATGATTATGATATTCAGTCCCAAGTAATTAATTGTAGTGTTTTGTAGACTTATAGTCACAGCATAAGCTTTGCAGGTCTGAATCGTGATAGTCTCTATCCATAGTTACATTACGAGTTTACAAGTCTGAGTTGTAATAATTAGCATAAAAACAAATAGTCTACTCAAATTATAAACATTCTATAACCACCTCTAGAATCTTAGACATGTCCCTTTAGCCAAAAATAAAATAAATAAAAAATAATAATAAAAAAATATATACCTAATAGTTATATATATATGCCTCAAATTTGAAAAAAAAAATAATAATAGTTATACACCTTTGGATTCTTCACTTCCATCTGCGTTCTTTCTCCTTTGAGCTTTGACAAATTTATTCTTCGTGTGCCTAATTTTGATGAACCCTACCTGTGTTGTAGGATTTTATTTTCTTTTGAGCATTCAAAGGACATGGTATTTCCAGTTATCTTTAACAACTGAATCTTTAGCTACTCTTACACAATTGATTTTTCGTTAATCCGTTTTTGATTGCCTGTTCTTATATGCAGATTTGCTCTGAAGTGGAGAATCACAACCTTAATTTGTCGACTTTGATTTTCAAAATGAATTGAAAACCAAAGTTTATCGATTTATATCGTGTAGTTTGAACTATAATCAGAGTGTAAATTGGTGGAAAAAGTTAGGAATGATGAGTATGGGTTTTAATTTGTTGTAGGCTGGAGAAATCAACCTCAAGTAGTTCAATTTCAAGCTCAAAAGGTAATTATTTTTCTCTTTCCTGAACTCTAATTGGCTATTGCTGGTAACTTTTAAATGCTTGATATTGCCTGTGAAGTGTTTGAGATGATGCTATTATGAAAAGGGTTTTTCTTTGTTCTTGGGCTTATGACCTAGTTTGTTCATTTGTTTAAGATAGAAAAATTAAAGATGAGAGACAAAAGGAAAGATGGATGAGAGTTTGCTAGTAGTTTGGTTTGGATGAACATGAACGCTTTAGCGCAAGTAAATTTTTCCTGCTAGGATTGATTTATTTAAAAAAAAAGGGTTTAAAAGTTGTTGTCTTGATAAAAAGTTGAAAATGTTGTAATCCTCCCTGAAATTCTTCCCACGAGGGAAGCTGAAAGGAATAATGTTTTTGCACATATTGGAACTCTTATCTGCCGATTTGCAGAGATGAGCAGTGGCAGATGAAAATTAGGAATGTTGTCTACAGTAGAAAATAAAATCAGCTGAAAGTGTTTATTATATTTGATGCTTAGAAGAACATTTCCCCAGGAACACTGCCTCTACGATACCTGCATTCATTCAATTCTTTGAAATTGGTATTCTGTATGTGCACTGCAGATTATAATGCATTCTTGCCAATTCAATATCTCTGTTTCAAATGACATAATTTTTATCTGTTTGGCTAAACACCTTTAGTTGAGGCTTGGAAAGAAAAATTTATTACCATTCACTTTACAAACCTCTATGGCTCATAGTCATTTTAGTTTTCCTCTGAATGTCTCTCTGCTGTAGAAACTTGTTATGTATGTTTCTTTTAATAGAAGAATTTGTGTTCTTGTTCTAGTGTTAGGTCCGACAATTTGAATATTATGAGTATAAGATGGCCAAGGCTTCTAACACCAACACAGCTCTCCCAGCTTATAAAAGGCCAGAAAAGTCCTCTAAAGGCTCTTGAAATCTTTAGGGAAGCTAAAGGAAGATACCCTAATTATCATCATAATGGTCCTGTTTACTCTACCATGATTAACATCCTGGGGAAGTCAGGGAGGATAAATGAGATGAAAGAAGTGATTCATCAAATGAAGGAGGACTCTTGCGAATGTCAAGATTCTGTCTTTGCTACTGCCATAAAAACCTATGCAACAGCAGGACTTCTTGATGAAGCTATGTCTCTTTTCAGAAGCCTTTCTCAGTTCAACTGTGTGAATCGAACAGAATCTTTTAACACCCTTTTGGAGATAATGTTGAAACAATCCAAGTTGGTAAGTGCTTATCAGCTTTTCTTAGAGAATTCTTGTAGCTGGGAAGTGAAGTCTCGAACCCATTGCTTGAATTTGCTTGTGGATACACTCTGTCAGATTCATCGCTCTGACCTTGCATTAAACATTTTCCAAGAAATGTACAGCCAGTGCTGCTACCCGAACAGGGAAACCTATAGAATTCTGATGAAGGGTGTTTGCAGGGATGGGAGGCTCAATGAGGCCACTCACTTACTTTATTCAATGTTCTGGAGAATTTCTCAAAAGGGTGGTGGTGCAGATGTTGCTGTATATCGAATCCTCTTGGATACACTATGTGACCATGGAGAAGTCGATGAAGCTATAAACATTCTCAGTAAGGTTCTAAGGAAAGGACTCAAGGCTCCAAAGAAGTACTGCAAGCATTTAGACCTAAGTGACTGTTACCGTGGAAGTAGAGCTGATATCCAAAAGGTAAAGATTCTGATTAACGAAGCATTGATTAGAAGAGGAATTCCAAGTACAGATAGTTACATAGCAATGGCTATCGATTTTTTCTCTGAGGGAAAGATCAATGAAGGTAATAAAGTTTTCGATGAAATGCAGGACAGGGGATTCAAACCATCACCATTAGCTTATGAAGCTAAAATATCTGCCTTATTTAGAGATAACAGAGTAGAAGATGCCATGGCCGTAATTGATAAAGAGATGGTGGAGAACAATTCTGTTCCAACTGTGAAGTTATATAACCTCATTATAAAAGGTCTCTGTGATGATACAAAAACCTCCATTGCCATGGTGTATTTCAAGAAAATGTTGAGTCAAGTTGGCTGTATTCCTGACCATGAAACTTATGACATCCTAGTAACTGGTTTATGTAATAATGGTGATTTTCTTGAAGCAAGTCAGTTGTTGGAGGAGATGGTAATTAAATCTCATTGGCAGCAGCTCAGAGATGAAACTTTGAATAAACTCATCCATGGACTTTGTTTGATGGGAAGGACTTACAAAGCTAGCATGTGGTTAGAGGAGATGATGATTATTCAAGCAAAGTTACCGGAGATGTCCACGTGGCATGCATTGGTGTCTTCTGTCTGTTCTGGACATACCGGTAATACCGGTAATGAGGTTTTGGCTGCCGAACTTGAACAAATACTATTACCTACTTGATAGTCTACTAAATTATTTGTCTCCAATTTTTTTTTTTTTTTTTTAATTTTATATGAGTTAGTTAATGAAAAATAAATAAATAAATTGAATGAAATTTGGGAAAAAAAAAAATTGAGAATTTTATTAGGATATGAGTTTATTAATGGGATTATAAATTTTTATATATTTTTTTTTTTGTGATATTATTTGAAGTTTGTCAAATTAGATAATATATCGAGATATTTATTAAAAAATAATAATAATAATATGAAGATTAAAATAGTATATTTTCTAAATTAGTTTTATTTGTACAGTAATTATATTAATTTTTTAAAAAATAATATTTTTACTTTTAATGATTTATTTTAAATAATAATTGATCCATTATCAATAAGTTGTTTTTTTTAAATTAAGTGATGTTTACTTAAAATTGGTCAAATTTGATAATATTATCGAGGCTATTTATTAAAAAAATAATAATATATAATAATAATATGAAGATTAAAATAATATTTTCTGAATTAGTTTTATTTGTACAGTAATTTATATTACAATAAAAAAAGATTAATAATATAATATTTATATATATAAAAATATTTTATATATAACATAATATATATATATATATTTTATATATAAAATATATATATTTATATATATATTATATATATATATATATATTTATTTGAAAAACCTCATCCACAATAGTGGTGTACGAAATTGCGTGCAGTTCACTCGCTAACAACTCCACTTTAGTGTTCATGCTCTTTCTTTCACTTCCTCTTTCATTTTTTTCCAGTATTGGATAATTTCAACAAACCTACAGAATTTCTATTTAAATACAATCTTTTTGTCTTTTTTTTCCCACAGATTATTGCTTAGATGGCATCAACTCTTCCTAAGCTACCTCCACCATTAATTAATGGAGGAAGACAAACCCCTGTAGTCAATTTTCAGATAGTTACTCTTTCCGCTGCCGCTGCTGCTTCTTCTTCTAGAGGTTCAATTTCATGTTCTTTTTCTCTTTTGATATACATTACAGTTTATTCTTTTCCAAATAGTTGTTTATTATTGTTAAATTTTATAATTTTTCTTTGATCCCTAGTTTTTGTTTTTTTGAAGTTGGAATATGTGTTACTTGTTGAGGTTTGGGTAATTTATTTGATAAATGTTGCTTGTTCGGATGTGATTTTGGATGAATCCGATTAAAGTTTTTGGAGAAGGGCTATTTAGTTTGATGTTCCTCCTAAACGATCTTTCCTATATGTGGGTTGGGCTTTCTATAATTGGAAAATGGGGGAAGTAGACATAAACTCCCAGTTCCCAGTAGAGTATTCAGTTGCTCTGGATTCTACCTCTGTTTCTCATATTTAGTCATGAATTAAATATTAGTAATAATAAATAAATGAAGTAGATATATTTGGTGGATTGAAAGGCATTGAGTTGAAGATCCTTATGCAGATGATATTTGTTGTGACTGTAATTTTATCGTACTGATTATGTATGTTGTTATAGGAGGACAGGTTCCTATGTCCATTTCCACAAAAGCCACTGGTGACTTCTCTGGTGAATCTTCAACCTTATTGAGTGTTGTTGAGTCTGTTAAGAACTTTGTAAGTTTCTTTCATTTCTGATATATATATATATATATATATATATATATATATATATATATATATATGTGTGTGTGTTTTTGAATTTTTTGTTGAATTAGATGTTCATTTGTCAAACTCAGAATATCCATTTTACTATAGCAGAGACGTTTTAATGTAGTTGATCATGAGTGTCATGCATTTGCCCAATCCTTCATAGATAATTGTGGTTCTTAGGCTCCCCCTCCCCTAAGCTCTTCCTCTATTTTCCATGCTTGTGCAAAACATCAATAGCATAATATATATATATATATATATATCAATTCGAAATATCATTTTTTTAAAGACGATGTCAAATAATTGATCTTGGATATCATGCATATGTCCAATCTATGGGACAATCCTTCCCATAGATGTCGTGGTTCTTAGGCTCCACTCCCCTAAGCTCTTCCTCTATTTTTAGTGCACATCAATAGCATAATATACATATACACATATATTCATTTGTCAATTTGAAATATTATTTTTGTACAGTGAGTACAATATAAAATAGTTGATCATTGAGTATCATGCATATGCCTAATCCTTCCCATATATGTTGTGGTTCTTAGTCTCCCCCTCCCCTAAGCTCTTCCTCTATTTTCCGTGCTTTTTGCATAGCATAATATATACATATATGTATATATATGTAAGATCGTGGACAGCCTTTTGGACATTCACGGTGCATATTATTCTTCATGATCATCACTTTCTCAATTGCCATCTAACTTTCTTCTTCTTTTTCTTCTTTCTTTTTGTTGGATCAGTGGGATGTACGTGAAAATCGGTATGCTGTATTTGGGTTGGGATTTACAGCTGTAATTGCTCTCCATGCTACTCTTAGATTTATTACGGTAATTATGCCTCAAAACTCCTCATATTTATTTCTTGTAGCAATTTTCCAACAATTACTCCCTTATAGTATATAGATTTTAAGAACATGTCAAAAGAAATGAATGCAGATTTTACCATAGTTGAAATTCACTATAATTGAATACAAAGAAAAGAATTCAATATAATTGAAATTTACTATAGTCGAAATTCAAGTTGCATCACAAACTTTTTGGATCAATGCACAACAAAATTTAAGTCACGATCTCTAACAGTATAACCTTCAAGTTTTATTTTGTTGATTCTGACAATTTTCCCTTTTTCCCTTCAATTTGGATTAGGTCATTGACAAGCTCCCTTTATTCCCAGCCCTACTTCAAGTTATTGGAATATTATATTCTTTTGTAAGTGTGATCTAGTCTGATCTTCAATTTTTTTTCACTGTTTGATTTTGAAATCTTGTGAAATTTTGTTATTTTATTTACTTTCTCCTCCCTCATGATTCAGTGGTTCGTATCTCGTTACCTTCTATACAAGCCTACCCGGTAAGTTTCTCACTCTTATAGAATAATACAAGAGCAAGATCTCGTAAAATATCTTTTAAAATATTGTTTAATTAATGACAGTAAAACATAAGTTACTCCAAAAACTTAAGAAAAGCTAACTAAAAACAGAAGATAAAATATAACATTATTAAAACTGACACATTTATATAATTTAGATATATGAGTTTCTTGTGAATTTGTTTGTAATTGAATTACATATTATTGCTGATTTGGGTAAAATCCTCTTGAACAGGGAAGAGCTGTATGACAACTTCAAGAAATATACAAAAGATATATTTTAGTCTTCGTAGAGCATTGGAAAAATAATGTAAAGCTGTTATAATTGATTAATTGATTGAATTTAGTAGAGTTCTATTATTTGTAATAGAGAGTGTACTCTCAAAATTAAGTCATAAACACTATACTTTTAGATATATATATATATATATATTTTATCTTTTAGAAAATAATATCAATTGATCAATAAGAGTTCGACTATCAAACACAATAAATATATATAGAGAGAGAGAGAGAATTGCACTCTAGGACAATCATTTTCTTTATATTAATTTGAGTAGACATGAAATGATGATGAGTCTATATACTCAATTCATCCTCTTGTTCTCTACAATACGTATCATTCCGCATAGAAGAAAAATGATTATTTTTACCAAACCTTTGACACACCAAAAAACGAGAAATTTTGTTTGAATCATCATTTACCTATTTCATCCCTATATTCTAGCACAAATAATTTTTTAAAATGCCTTTCTTCTTTTTTTTTTTTTTTTTTTTAATTTTTGTATAATATTCACAATAAATATCGAATTTACAACCTCTTATATTATTTACAATACACTTTTTTCATTAGTTCTTCACTGCAAAAGTTGATCCTAAAGAACATAGCTCATAATTTAATTTAATTTTTTTTTTTGTTAATTTATCAATGTTGGAAGCAACTTTTTTTTTTTTGTCAAAACCGGACTTTTTATAATAAATAGATGAATGAGAATAGAGAAAATTACACAATATCCCTATCCCTATTCCAGACTGAAAGAACTTCTAACACACACCTAAGGCTTCTTTCAGCTAAGACATAAAGATTATCCAAAAAGAATTTACCACTGTGTAGACCAGTAGTGTGGTTAGTCCAAATAGAATGGACTGTTTGACGAAACATATAATCCCAACTCGGGGGCATCCTTGAATTACTCGGTGTCTTCTGCAAATTTCGGCAACACCAACGAACAACGTCGGATTCGGCAAAGAAACTAGTCTGCATGTCCGCAGGAAGAAGAATTCGCCAAACCTGTCTTGGCTAGCTTGCAATCTCTCAATAGATGAAGGCTAGATTGTTCAGCGTAGTTGCACCAAACGCACTGTGCAGACTCCAATATACCTCGTTTCCACAGGAGGGCAGTTGTCGGTAAGGCCTGATGCATATTATTTTAATTTAAGAGAAATAGTAGCAATTGAGGACTATATGATAATTTTTTTTTTTTTTGTTTTTTTATGATAGACAATGATTAATTGAATTAAACATATTCTATCAAATTATCAATTCTTTTTTAAGACAAGGAGAAAAAAATAAGCATAACCATTTAATTTTGCCTTCTTCACAATGGAGAGATTGGTAAAGGTTGTTAAAAGGCATGTAATTAGTGAACAAACTTTGGAAAAAATAAAATTAACTATTAGAATGTTAAATTATTTAAATAAACGATCTAAACTTTATATAAATGCATTTAATGACTTTCATGTAAGTAAATGTTTGTATGAGTTAATTAGAAATATGATTACAAATAAACAGTTATTATTTCAACAAGTGTTATTTTGTCATATAGATATATATATATATATATGTATATGAAAATACTTTTTTTTTCTTTATTTTAATTTGTATTCGATAGTGTTTATCTAACTAAATTGAATTGAATTTAAGTCGTGTTAAACTGTTAAACCCGTACAGGAGAAATCTCTCATATATTTATCTCTTCCCATACAAGGTTTGAAATCGAGATGTTGGAGATGGTGAACTAAACTCCTTAAATATCGATGAAAATATATATATATATATATATATATATATATATATATATATATATATATACATATATGAAAATACATTTAAGAAGAGGAAATAAAAGAAGAAATTATAATGGTTTTGGGGTGAAGTAAAACGGTGCAGCCCAAATGAGAAACATGAATAATGGAAGCACTGTGTGTCATCTTCCTCCTAACTTCTAACTCCATTTCATGTCATGTCATGTCTTCCCAACCAACGTATTTGCCCAATACCATCATCATCCCAACACCCCTCATCACCCAACTCCCAAATGAATCAAGATTCAAGAAAAAAATCACAGATATAACAAGCAAACAAAGAAATATATATTTATATATATATCAAGAAAATCTGCACTTGGGGCATAACACATAGTAAACTGATTATAAGATTTTCTAAAGCATTTGGTATCAAGAATCAAAATATACAAAAGCTTTGATTCTGATCATCATAGTAGCTAATAAACAGAGATACAGAAGAAGAAATTCAGAGAGAGATTATAGATCCTAATTATTAAAATGTATATAGTTTAGCAGAAGAAGAAACCGCAGTAGCCATCATCAAAGTTAAGAGAATAACTCAAAGGGTCATAATGAAATCTGAATTTGTTGTTGTTGCTGCTGTTGATCATGTGTTTCCTGCCATTATTGTTGTTGTTAAGCTGTTTCCGAACTTCTGCTCTCACTTTCCAGTACAAGCTTCTGAACTTTTTCTTACCCATCAAGAACACCACATTTGTCTCACAATACACTTCCACCATTAAATCCATTCTCCGGGTATGGTTCTTGCTCAACATCTTCTTCTTCTTCTTCTTCTTCTTCTCCCTTCTTCACTCAGGAAAATAAAAAAGAAAAGAAAGAAACCCCCAAAATTTTTTTATCAAGATTCTTGTTCAATTCTGATAAAGCGAAAACAAAGCTTGAAGTTGGAATTTGTGGGGATTTAAAAAGGAGGGATGGGAGTGGGGGGAATAGGGTAGGGGAGGGGTGGAAAATAGTAGAGAGTGGGGTTGCAGAGGAAAGGGGATAGCGGTTCTTTCTTGTGTAGTGTGCAGAGAGAGGGAGACGGCTGATACGTGCTGTCGCTTGCTCAGAACTGATGCTGCTGTCTGTCTGTCTGTCTGTGTCTGTCAAAATGGAAAATGGTATAGTAATAGTAATAGTATACGAGGGAGAGGTAAAACCCCACTTTTACATTTCATTTTCTATATCTCTTTTTTTCTTTTTATAATACTATCACTTTAATTCTTGTCCTATACACTTCATATATATAGGATATGGGTAACTATAATCGCTACCTGCAATATATAAGAGATATGTTAAAAAAAAATTATGTAAAAGTTAAATATTTAGGAATATAATTTAGAACAAGTTTAAATTATTTAAAACTGAAAGGTACAAAGTGACTTACTTGTCATGCGGACGAGGCATCTGACCAAGAGCATGCAATGTCCAATGAGTTAAGCTCACTCTGGTCTTGGATGTTCTGCCTAGGGTTCAATGAAGTCGTGCAAGTAGTATGAGACACTATCAAGCTCATACTCCTAAATATGAGAGTATTAAATTATTTTTGATAGATTGTTAAAAAAGTATTGCACATGCCCAATGTGAGTGAATGAATAGTGTTTCACTTTTCAAATGTGTCTTTACCATTGATTGACCTTTTCGTATAAATCTCTAGTAATACATGTTAAACACACTCTAAGTCTTTTATAATATTCTTGTATACCATTAAGATAAAGAGCATTTATGGAATCTTATAGCATTAAAGAGTCTTGAAGACATATAGATATATTTTCTCGATTCCTCGTACACTCTAGTAGATTCCTTTAGCATTTACTAATCTAATCATCGGACGGCCAACACTAATGACACTACCTTCAACGCGTGGCTTCTTTTACATGTTTCTTGGCATACTGAAATCCAACTCATAGTCTATGTGTTAAGCACTAAAACGATTCCCCGATAAAAAATAACAATTTCGGATATTGAATGGTGTAACAAAAATATGACCATCTAGTGACACATTATTATTTATAGTTTCCTTGAAAGCACAAGATGATAAATTTTGCAAAATTATTTACCAAGAAGCTTATAAAACAAAATAACACTTTTAGTTACTAAATTTTTGACACAAAATAAATTAGGTTATTCATTTTTATTTGTAACCTTTTTAAGTTATTAAATTTTTTACGAGTGGATAAGATAGTTCATTAATCTAAAGACCTACATTATCTCTCTTAAATTTTATTCATAAAAAGTTTAATAATTTTAAAAAATACATATAAAGATTGAAAATTTATTTTGTATTACATAGAAAGTTAATAACTTTAATAACTTTAAAAAAATCGAATATCAAAGTTGAACCACATAAAAAGTTTAATGTCCTGGCATGTCGTAAATTTAGTCTGCTATATTTTGACTTTTCGTAAATTAGTATCTAATAAAAAATTTATCCTAAATTGATCCTTGATGTTTTTTTACGACATGCCTTGTAGGTCCTTCCAACACTAAATTTTCAGTACCAAAATTTTCAACATAATTTAGTATTGAAAGGACTGACAACAACATGTGTTTTAAAAACTATAAAGAATCGTGAAAATGAGATAATCTAGTTGTCTCAGTTGTTTCACTAAGTAAAGGACTCGGAGGTGAATTCTTCCCGAATTAGTTCATGAGGTATCGAATCGCCAAAAAGATTATCAAGAACCAACCAGACCGAAGAAAAAGAAAAATTGATGAAGGACTTAAATTGTATATGATTAAAATATAAGGACTAAATCAATGATTTTTCCATGATAAAAGAGAATATAGAGTAAATTAACCAATTTTCCTAATGTGAGAGTTCCATATTTTGTATGTAGCCACTTTTTTAGTTAATCAACAATAATTAACTATAAGAGAGGTTAGTAGATTAATACCAAACATTAAATATGTTTGTAATTTTGGTCCAAACCTTTTTTTTTTTCTTTTATCTCTTTTAAGAAAAAATTGCCCTTTTTGGAAATTATATTTTAGATCCATAACAAATATACATACATAAACACACACACACACATATATATATATATATATGTGTGTGTGTATAACGTTTGAAAGGTTTGAATTACATCTGATTGGATGGTTGGATTTGGTTCTTTCTTGCAGATAAATGATTAGATTTTGCTGTCTGTAAACACTTTTTTTGACCTTTTGTACTAATTATATTTTAAAATAATTGGTGATTTTGATTCCAAACAAATTTATTTTTGGTATCTTTATTTCTAAAATAAATTTTTTTAAAAAATTTTAAAGTCTCAAACTTTCTAATTATAGAAAAATAAGATTTTTTGACAAAATCTATCAAAAACCTTAAAAATTTAATATTTTATATTCTTTAAGTTAATTAAAAAAAAAAAAAAAAGTAGAAATGTCGTTACATATGAAAAAAAATAATAAAAAAAAAATCACCGTCAGCTTCGTAAAGGTTACACGAAATGAGGGTTCAACTATGTTGAGTGCTTCCCTCAAAAAAAAAAAAATTATGTTGAAAATAATTCTGTTTAGACCAAAAATATTTCTTTAAATATTTTTAAATAAATAAATAATAAACGAGATATATATTTTTAATTTAAAATTACTATTGTTAAATATTAAAGTTTTAATTAAGAAAAAAATTGTACATTTAGTCCTCAATTTTAGATTATTAGAGCATCTGGTCCTTTTTAATTATTATTATTATTATTTAATAAGTCCTCATTGTATATTATATATTTGGTCTCTATCTCTACTTTCAATTTATTTGGATCTTTTTGAGTTTATGTATTTACCTACAATATTTTATTATTGTCATAAAACTCAAACTCGTAATTTTTAAATTATAAGTAATAATGTTTAACTAATTGAGTTATGTCTCGTCTTGTTATCGATTATTTTTTTTGTGTATCTCTTTAGGCTTCTTCCTATAGACATAGTTGAACACAATGATACGAATAATCGACCAAATCTTCTATATATCTAAAAACATAAAGGTATCGATGTTAAGAAAATATTTTTTTTAATTTTATATAATTGTAAATACAAGACTATGACAAGAATGTATTTGATATTAAAAGATCATAAATTCGATTTATTATATAGACTAAAAAAACTCGTAATTAAAACTAGAAAGCATAGATATGTTGATAAAGATTTATTCTTACTTAAATAAAATATATGAAATTGAACTCGTACTCACGTAAATGATCATTTAAAACTTAAATACTTCTACTCAACTCGAATAAAATTATTCTAAATATGAAAATAACATAAAAATATCACTCATATATGATTAGCTAGCTATGGGGGAATGAACAAACCGGTAATACGTGCACTCAATTCTTTATACTTCCCCATCCATGATTGACTAAGCAAACCCTAAAAATTTATCTCTCTAAAAAACTCTCTCCCTCCGTCGTTGTTGATTCCTTCCTTTCTCCTCATCCATTTCATCCGACCAAGAGATCCGGCTAAGCTTCTCTCTTGGTCATATATCTCTCTTTTTTTTTCCCTTTGTTTTTATGCTTTCGTCTTTTTATTTTTTTTATTACTATTTTGTATACTTCTTGGTATTTTTATTACCTTTCACTCTCAAATGCAGGATTTTTCTTTAATTTATAAAGGGCAAACTGTTTTTCTTCTTTTAGAAGAACTAACATCAAAATACAGTCTCTATCTAGACTCTTTTCTCGATTTTTATCTCTTTTGTACATTGTATTTAGGGTCTATGATACGCCCAAAATCGCAGAGATGGTTGTTGAAGGAAGAAGATGGATTTGAGCCCCATTTGCAGATGATACCAATGATCAGTGGTCAGAATGCTATGGATTTAAATATAATAGTCTTGTTATTTTTGTTTGTTTTTGTAATTGTTTATGACTCACATATCTTTAGGTTGAGTTTTGTTGTTGTTTCCACATTTTTTAGGTTGGATACTGTATTTGTTACCATAAATAATAATTATTCATTAATTTATGTGTAACGTTTTTTTTATTAATGTATATTCACTTAATAAAAAAAACCGGTAATAGCGTTAACTGTAATGAAATGGCAAGAAGAACAAAAACCACATGTTTTGCTTTAGCATTAAATTCCCATTTTCTCGAGAGAGGAAAAACAAAAACTGAAAAGTCAGTAATAATATATATATATATATATATATATATATATATTAATAGGCATGGCAAGTGGGTCCCTTTTGCCTCTTGACTGAAAAACCATTGACCTAAGAACACAGTCGTTCATAAACGACTGCTGCTCCTATTTGGGTACATAAGAGTAATTGGGGCTTCTACTTCTCCCGTCCCTTTCTTTCAAATACTATTCCACACTTTCTTTTTTATTATTATTATTTTTATTTTTTTTTTTTTCACCTATAAATTTTTATATATTTAAGATAATTGTTGAGGAGTCTCGAAGTGAACTTCATTCCACTTATGCAGGTCATCGGGTCTTGATGACCCGAGTAATATCACTTTAGGAGTAGAAGTTTACTCTGTCCTAACACGTAAGTCATATCTCTTGAGATAACAAGGTGTGAGGTAAAAGTACGTAGATCATGTTCTTATTAAAATTTGTATGTGTAAATGTTAGAACGTTAATTGACTTTGATTAGTGATTACATTAAGTATTGCTTATACCTTAAACATGGGTCGATAAATATTACTCCACTTTATAAGATATCTCTTTCATTACGTATCCTCTACGTATACAATTGACAACTCTCACTTTCACACGTAAGATATCATACACTTTCATATCTTGAATATTACAGGATTTTGTACAACGATGACATATTCTCTTTATTTTTACATATTGTGAGATATTCCTCTTATCAAAGTGATACTAATTTGACAATTAAAGAGTAACGTGAGACATCGCCTTGAGTCTTTGACTTCTTTTTATGTTATTCGACATCTAGTTAAATCTTTTCATCAGTCAAATCACTCATCGGAAAAGTGTCTCCAATGTACTTGTATCCTCGAAAAATGCAATATAAACTTCCAACTGTATTTAGACAAACATTATTTTCTAGTTTTTAAACCTAAATAAATTTGTAGTTTTAGTTATCGTTTGTATTTTGGTTCGACACATGTCAGAGTTGGTCGATCGTCCAAAAAAAAATAAAAAAAAAAAAAAAAAGTAAAACTAGGGATATAGTAGATTGTTTATGTTTTCTCTCGTATATTTTACTAACAATCCAATAATTTTATCATCATTATATTTATATAAATTCACTTTACTTAAAATCTATAACTAGTTCTTGAAAAGCTTATCATGAGATGTTACGACATTCCCTATTACTTATTACTAATTCCAATGCAAGAAGCAATTACTAATACTACTACAAACTCATTAAATGATTTATTCATCCAAAGAGGGAAAAAAAAAACTCATTAAATGATTTGAACATAATGCAACCATAATTTACCAAAAAAAACCCTAAAAAAAAGAGGGTTTAAAACTGTCCCTCTTCTCCTCTGGAAGAAATATTCCGTCATTAAATGAAGATTTGAATTGAAAAGGACCCGTCGATTTAGGGTTTATGTCAAAAGACAAGTCTTTTTGAAAAGATATCATAAAACCCCCTTTTTTTTTTGGGTGTCAAAATCGACTATTTGTCAAAAACAAGTATAAAAGCAGAAGTAGGATTCTTACCAAGACAAGAATATACAGTAATTTTAGTAAGTTGAAAAACCAGAGAGAGTGAGAAATGGAAGAAAAAGCTGTTGTTATCTCTCTTTATATAGAGAGTGCTTGCCAAGAAGTGAGGGAGGGCAGTTGACAAAAGAGCTTGATTCACGGACCATAGAATCTAATAAAGGGATTTTCATCTTTCATAGTTGGTGGGAGAGGGGGAAGAGGAGATTCTTATTCTTCGGGTTTGTGAACCAATGAAGTTTTAGACAATATTTTACCAAAAAAAAAAAAAAAAAAAAAAAAAAAAAAGTAGATAATATATATATATATATATATATATATATATATATTTTATTTTTTTTTGATAAGTGTAATTTTAATTTTTTTTAAAAAAAAATTACATAATTGAATGATTAAAATCATTCGTACTAATGGAACAAAACATCAATTAATGTGAAGATAAAATACTCAATTTAAAAATTTTAGGTGAGTTAGAAATAACAAAATATAATTGGAAAAAAAAAACCAAATATCCTATCTAATATTTTAATATTCCAATTGTTGGACACAAAACTTAACTGCATGGAGAGTTCGATTTCGTTTTCTGCCTTCAACAGTAACCTAATCTATTTTGAGTATATAAAAAATTTCATAAGATGTCTAGAAAGAAAATAAAAATTGAACAATGGACTCATATAAACGATCAAGTTTAACAAATTTTTCTTTTAAATTAAAAGAAAAAAAATATGATATCTAGATATCAATGGACAATTAAGCTTTTAAGAAGTGAAAGATATATATATATATATATACAAAAATCTTACATAATTGAATGATTAAAATCATTCATGCTAATGGAACAAAATATCAATCAACATGAAGATAAAATATTCAACTTAAAAGATTTAGGTGCGTTAGAAATAACAAAACATAACAGAAAAAACACAACAAATATCTTATTTAGATCTTTAATATTCCATATGCCGGACACAAAATTTAGTTGCATGGAGGGTTCGATTCCGCCTTCTACCTTCAATAGTAATCTAATCTATCTTGAGTATATAAAAAATTTCATAAGATGTTTAGAAAGAAAATAAAAATTGAACAAAGGGCCCGTATAAATGATCGGGTTTGTCAAATTTTTCTTCTTAATTAAAAGAAAAAAAAACTAATATCTAGATATCAATGGACAACTAACCATTGGAAAGATAACAAGAAAACTAAAGAAATAGAGAATAATAAACTAAACAAAACCAAAAAAAAAAAAAAAAAAAAAAAAAAAAAAAAAAAAAAAAAAAAGAAAAATAGTAAAAAAGAGAGAAAAACGATAGAGAATATCATTCTCCGGCCAATAGAAAGCTCTAACCGGAGCTAAAAACTCTCCCTTACTGGCAGAAGAAAGTTAGTGCTTGGAGAGAAGCGGCCGCACGAGAAAGGAAAGGAAAAATTAAGGTTGGGTAGAGAGAATTTTTTTCTTATCATGGACAATATGATACACATACACACACACACACATATATATATATTATATATATATATATATATATTATGTGCAAAAGAATAGAGTAGCTTTGTTTATTTTATTTTTTTTAGTTAGAAGTTTGGTAATCAAAGTAAATTTTTCTACTAATTTAGGTTGAGTTTAAATTGCGTATTTAAATTCTATCTTTTACTCAAGGTAATACCTAATTGTGGCTCTTATGTAGATGTTAGGATGAGTGTTAAATTCATGTATTGTTCATAATGTGTTTTTTTAATTGTGTCAAATCAAGAGATAGTAACTTTATTTGATACATAACTAAATAACTTATTTATCTAAATAGAATAAATTTGATTTCCTTTAACGAAATTTTGGGTTAAAAACTATATTGCTTGATTCAAGATTAGTCAAAATTCAAAGTGATTATTGAATATTATGAAGTTTAATAAAAAAAATGGATATACATTGACCTTGTTATTGGTGCATTAATTATTTATTGTTGTAGTGGAATGGATGTTATACTAATACATTTAGAACCAAAATTAAAAAATAAAATAAATGGTATTTTGAAATCTCTTATAAAATTATACATTAAAAACTTTTATTTTTAAAACGTAAAATGTATTGTTACAATAATATACATCACACTTAAAATAATTTTTGAGAAATTGCTTTGTACTATTCATCCCTATATTTGACCCAAAAAGAATATAAATATACGATCATTTTTTTTTTGATAAGTGGAATTTTATTAAAAGGAAAAATTATATCAACCGAATGATTAAAATCATTCATGGTAATAGATCAAAACACCAACCTAAAACTAGGTGGAGACAAAAAACTCAACCTAAAAAAATTAGGTGAGTCAAAAATAACTAAACATAAACATAAACATAAACATAAAAATAGCAAAACAACAAGAAAAACAACAAAAATCCTATCTAGATCTTCATTATCTCAATTGTCAAACACAAAACTCAGCTGCATGGTGGGTTTGATTTCGCCTTCTTCCTTTAACAACAACTTAATTCATCATGAACGTATAAAAAATTTCATAAAATACCTAAAAAGAAAGACAAAAAACAAATAAAGGGCCCAGATCTAAAGGACCGGGTTTGATAAATTTTTCTTCTAAGAAAAAAGATAGAACCGATATGTAGATATCAGTGGAAAACAATGCATTGAGAAGTGAGAGGTAGAAGAAAATTAAAAGAAAAGAAAAAAAAACTAAAAAAAACGAAAACAAGAAGAATAACAAAAAAAAGAAACAAAAAACAAAGAAATGAGAGACTCTGCAAGAGAGAGAGCTCTAGACAAAGTTAAAAGCTCTCCCTTGGCCGGTAGAGGAGGGAAACAGATGAGGGGTGGCGGCTGCCTTGGAGAGGGAGTGAGAGACTTAGGGTTTTTTTAGTGAGAGAATTTTTCAACTGGCTATAAATTTACGATCATTTATTACTTAAATACAATTATTTGTAATCTCAAAGTACATACTTAAAGAGGTTGTTTAGCCTGCATAAGTGTAATTTCTCTTTTCTTTTGGTCTCGCACCAGGATATCCACCGCAGACTGTAGTGACTAATCCCCTTGCCTCACTATCAGCCGCACTAAGCGATAGGAGGTGGCCAAGGAGTTTATTTTCCATTCACAAGAGTTGGGATTCCAACTCCCAACCACTTGCTTAAGGGACGAAGCGCTAAATACGCCAACCCCCTTGTTTAATTTCTCTTTTCCGAATGGTGCTTGTCAAAAATTCCATTGTCCGTATCATGAAGGATCCGTGGATTCCAGGTGCATAAATTCCCAACCTCCTTGAGAATATGAACTATGTCAAAGATTTTATGAATCCGGATGGAAGAAGCGGAATATGAAGTTGATTTAAATTTGCAACACATTGCAGATTTGATAAGGAAAATTAAAATTCTGGATGATTCGGAACAAGAGTTCTCTTTTAGCACCCCTCCAAGACATGCGAATTCTCTATAAGATCATCTTATGGAGTCAATCAAAAGGAGCGGTTTTTATCTAATTCAAATGTTACAAAGGTATAAAAATCAGCAGCCTGGTTCCCTCCTCCGAGGGGCTTTATGAAGATTAATTTTGATGCTTCATTGAAGGGAGATGCAACTCTGCCGAAGTTGTCATTAGGGATTATCAAGGAAGAATTACAAATGTTTGGACACGCTGCTCTGTTGCCTCAACGCCATTTGAAGATGAAGTCATAGCCGCTCACCAAGCACTTAGCTGGGTAGAAGATAATGACATCTATCAAACATGCCATTTTCAAAGGTGATGTTATTAATGTTATTCTTGCAATCAATGGTATGAATAAATTCATGGAATGACAATATATGACTTAATTTTTTTTTTCCCGTTTGTTGTCCTTCGCTACTCAAACTTTAAAAAATTCCCACAAAATACCTTTTTGTCCATTATTATCGATAAGTCAATAAAATTCAGTCAAATCCTCCTTTTTCAATTTTTTTTGACAAGGGCATTTTTATCTATTGTTTAAAAAAAATTCCTTGTAAATTTATAATTTTTTTAGTAAATAAAAACTAAAAACTTTAATTATTCTCTTTCCATTATTATTCTTCTTCCAGCAGCCGAGGCGGAGGCGGTGGCGACCGTGGAGGCAGAGGCGGCAACAGCAGCGACGGTGAACACGGATATGTGTAGATAAATATAGTGACACTAATACTGTGCACGGATTTGCTCATGCTGCAACAGGATTTTGAGAGCTAAATGAAATCTTGAAAGACTGTTTCATCAACGGTATTCGGTTTTTCCTTTTTTTTTTTTATTTTTTTTATTTTTATTCCTGGTTTTGTGGTATCTTTTTTTAAACAGACTGAAAGAATCGATTTCTTTGTGAATGTTGTAATTCTCTATTTCTGATTTTTTGGGGGGAATTTTTGTGCATTAACGTCGTAACCCTAGATTGAAATGAGTGAAGATTTGTCGAAGAATTTATTTTTTTTAACAGCATTATTAATATTATTACTGTTGTTCCTTTCCTTGCCGTTTCTACGTTGTCCTTGTTTGCGTGAGAAATATTAATAGAGGGGAGAGGAATTCGAGAAATTTAAAAACTTCCAGGTTAAGAAATATTCGAATTTCTCTTTTCCTCATATGTCCTGTTATTTATTCTTCTTTGATTGATTTTAATTATCATGATTATTATTGGTTGGTCTTTCGAGCATTTTTCTGTTCATTGTTCTTCTTGTGCTTCGTTGTTTCCCAATTTATCTTTCGTGGATCTCTCAGCCTAATATTTGAATTTATTGTATTGCTTTTATTTTATTGGGGAAGGAGTTTTCTTTGTTAATCTGCGTGACAAATTAAAAGTTGAATCCTGGGCTGTGTTCTTTAATATTTGTTTTATTGTTATAAATATATTGTTAGTTTTAATTTCATTTTGGCATTCATTTCTGATGCCTGAATTGGTGAAATAAAAGTTTTCTTATCCCCTCCGGCCTCCCCAATTTTGCTCATGTACTATTGCCCTAGTCAAGAGGCCTTTAGGAAGATGTTTTCAGAGATATTTGTAACTTTTTATTAACCTTTTATTTATGAAATTCGTGGAAGTGATTGATAGTTTCCTGATGATATATATGATCAGAATTGACTGATGTTATGCTTTTATTGCAAGTACAAATGTGTAATTGAAGGGCATTTACTATGCGTTAGGTGTTTTTTTTAAGAGGATTTATTGAAGTTTTAATTAGACTAAGTTGTTGAGGTTATCCTTGGTAATAGATTCTCTCTCACACCCACACGCTCAACTGTAACTCCAGTTTAAATTTTTGTAAAAATTTTAAGATCTAAGCTATGTATTAACCCTTTATTTATAAAAAATTTGTTGCTGAAACGATTGAGATCATACTGATGAGATAGTGGTAATTATATTGATTTGATCAAAGTGATTTGTAGTTTTCATGAATTTCTGATGGATGCCTGTCATTAGATAGGCACATGCACCTGAAAGTGGACACTGCAAGTGCTAAAGACAACCTTTATTTGAGAAAGGATGAGTTAGTGGCTGAGCTGTACCTGTAATGTTGAAGAGTCTTACCCGGAAAATGAGAATGAACCCTTTAGAAGCCCAAAGGATCATGTTGATGGTATTTTCTCTTCATTGCTTCTGGCGCTTTTATTTTCTTTATTTGTTTACTTTGTCTCTTTTGGAAACTGTTCCATGTATGTGACTTTCCTTGATCTGTATTGCCAGAAAGTTGATAAGTTATGATAGTCTACTTATTGCATTTTGACACAGACTGCATCATGAAGGCTGTGAATAGCTCAAAATAAGGAAAAATTTGAATTGTAATAGAAGAAAGAAAGAATTAAAAGCATGGTCAAATTTTCTTGCTACATACTGAGAACTCTGAGTCCCTCAACTTCCTGCTCTGCATCCTTTATCGTCATTGTTTTAATCTTTTGAACAATGTGGCTTTGTCTAGGTTCCCCAAATATATTATAGATGTGGCACTACGATGATTGGTTGAGCCTCCTCACTGTTAAAGACTAGATGGTTCATTTTCCTCTTCTGCTAGTTGGACATTCCCTCCTTGCGAGGCTTTATTATGAAGTCTTACATTTCATGGTGATGATTAGTTGAGCCTCTTCACTGTTAAAGACTAGATGGGTCCTTTTCCTCTTCTGCTAGTTGGACATACCCTTCTTGTGAGGCTTTATTAAAAATTCTTACATTTCTTATACCTCGTTCATACCCTTCTTCACTGGGCTTATGATAGTTTTGGTGAATGATTGGAGATTTCTTTCTGAACTGTCATAGCTATCATTGCCCTTAGATTGAGCATTTGGCTCATAAATGAAATAAAGAAGGTGGTGTACTTGCTTTAGATATAACTAAAAACTTTAATGAATGGAAATAATAACAGGAGGAGGATGAGGAGTCCTCAAAAATTTAAATCAAGGAACCAAAAACGCAACATCCAATCTGTGTTGTCTGTCAATGCCATGTTCCATAAAACATGAGATTGAATGAGTTTGAGGATATCGCAATAGTTCATATGGGATATATTTCATTCTTTTTTTTGGTGGAAAGTTTAATTAATTAGTTTGTTCAAAATTCTTTCCAGTATTTGGTGTGATGTTGCTGCTTAATTTAGCTGATTTTTATTTTGATGTATAGTCCAGTAACGCAAATGGACAATTTTTTATTTTTTTGATTTATATTCTGATTTTTTTTCTTCCTTTTTTTTGGTTTCTAGAAATAATTTTGGAGTGCGAGTTTCTAAGTTTGGAAATCAGGAGTTGGACTAGGAAAAGGGGACTATTTGTTAGCCAAGAAGATGTCTGAGCAGTCAAAGAAAAAGCATAAGAAAAACAAGATGAATGAAGTGAGTGATGCTGGGATTTCTGAAACTGAGCTGGAAGGCAATGGTGTGGGAGTTGAGGGCTGTGAACACTTGGATAAAGATGAGAAAGAAAGGAAGAATGATAAAAGAAGGAAAAAGGAAAAGGATAATCTGAAGAAAAAGAAAGTAATAGAAGACAGTTACAAGGGTATTGTGGAGAGGAAGAAAACTGATGAAAAGGAGCAAGTTAGAAAGCCTGTCATCATGGAGGACCAAGCTGGAAATGTTAATGAAAAGCTTGAGAACAAGAAAAAGAAGAGAGGTAAGGATAATGGCCACTTAAATGCAAGTAACATATGTGATGATGTGAATCAACAAGATAAAGAGGTTGAAACTGTACAGAGGGTTTCAGATGGGGATCCCGTGGGGAAAGTTGGAAAGAAGAAGAGGAAGAGAAAAAGAAACAAATGTGTGCTTGATGAAGGTGCTTCCTGGGAAGATAACACTCAGCTGACTGAAAGTGGAAAAAAGGATATGGAAAGTCAAACTCGAGAACATATAGAAGAATCCAAAGCCGATGATGGACACAAGAAGATTTTTATAGATGAGCTAGGAAAGAAGAAAAAGAAGAGAAAGAAGGGAAAGGATATTGATGCTCCGTCTGCTACAAGGAAAGGTATTCTGGCTAAGAAAAACAACTCAATGAGAGTTGATTCGACCATGGATGAGGAGCAGGATAAAAACATGGGGATTGTGAATGCTAAAGGCAAGATTGATAAGGAAAAATCAATTAAAAATGGTTTTCAAGATTCTAAATCACCAAAAAGCTCCAAAAAGGTAAGATTTTCAACCAATGTAGAGGTTTTCCCATCCTCTGAAATTGTGCCTAATTGGAATGATAAGAATAAAGATTCGTTAGTACGAGGCAAACGATTCTCAAAAGAAGAAGATGAAATTGTGAGACAGGCAGTTTTAAATTATATTGATGAAAATTGTTTGGGAGATGAAGGTTTAACAATGGTTCTGAATGCTCGGTCTCACCCTAAAGTATTACATTGCTGGAAAGAAATAGGGGCTTGCTTACCATACAGACCTTATACTTCTGTTTATTATCGTGCTCACGTTATTTTCCGAAGGTCTAAGGATCGTAAATGGACCAAGGAAGAGTGTGAACGTGTGCTGGAATTCTATAATAAGTATGGCCCAAAATGGAGGGTTTTGGCTGATGAACTAGGTAAACATAGTTGGCATGTGAAGGATGACCTGGTGTAGAATAAAACTTGCTAAACGAAAAAAGGGGACGTTGGAACCAGGAGGAGTATCAGGATTTATTTAAGTTAGTGAACAAGGATTTATTAGTGAGGGTATCTGAGGAGAAAAAATCGAAGTGGGGGATGTTACGAGATAATATAGGTTGGACTGCTATCAGTGAAACAATGGAAACCCGGACTCATGCAGCTTGCTGTCATAAATGGTACTATCAATTATCATCACCTATGGTTGCTGAAGGGAAATGGGCTGATGCTGATGACTATCGCCTAATTAATGCACTTTATCAGTTGGATGCAAGCTGCTTTGAAGATGTGAATTGGGACAATCTCATTGACCAGAGGTCTGGAGATGTATGTCGGAAAGCGTTGGAAACAAATGGTTCTTCACGTTGGTCAGCATGCTGCCAAGTCTTTTGCTGAACAAGTTGAGGTGCTAGCAACCAGGTACTGCCCTGATTTACTTGATGCAAAATTGGCCTGGGATAACAAACCTTTCGTGGATTAATTTGGTAATTTTACACTATTGCAAATTTTGCTGTGGTAGTAATACTTTTTGACAGTTTAGAAATACTGGATCTAGCTGCAGTGTTTAGCTTAGAGTACATTAGTTGTCTTAATCATTGTTTTGTTTGAAATAAACTTTTGGTGTTTCTTTACTTCATAGTCTTTGGATATCTTTCCATTCCTTTTCTCCTCTGTTATGGCTATGTTTGGACTAAAACAGAGGGGGGGCGGGTTTCCCCTAATTATTTATTGTTGTAGTTGGTCATAATCAGTACCTCTTTCATCACTCATTAATATTCAAATCGAAAGTTCAGTTTTTTTTTTTTAAAATATAAATAATTTCATTAAAAATAATTTTTTACCGGTTGTATCATCAATTTTTATAAATTCTATAAAATATTCACTGATTTTTACACGACTAACTAAAACATCACATATCTTAAAATAAGTGTCATTTGTTCTTGGTGACTTATATCGGGGATGCAATCAAGAATTATAGAAAAATATTTGACTTTCTTAATCTTTTTAATAATGGTATTTCTTATTTGTTATGTTAATAAATCTATTATTTCATTTTGTATAATGTTACTCAAATAATGATTACGAAAAATACCATCTTTGATGCGTCTAACATGATCTTGCATAATATGATCGAATTCTATTATCATTTCAATTAGACTTAAAAAATGACCATTATTTTTCTCATATAATTCATGAAAATCAAGATTATTTTTAGAAAGACGTTTTCATATAACTATAATCCTTACTAAAATTTTTCCCGAATTAACCCAGTAGCTTGAGGGAGTTGGTAAACGGACTCCTAAAGCTTCTCCTCAAGGCGGATGGTCGAGGGTTCGAAACCCCCTGAGGTGGTTAACGCCACGTTAAAAAGCTTTGGGACAAGCCCTCACCCTCGAGTAAGAGTTGGACTCTACGCACCCCAGGCCGAATCCGGATTAGTCGGCCCGTGTGGATTCAAATACCGGATGCTTAAGCACAAAAAAAAAAAAAATTTCCCCAATTTTTCTCTATTACTTATATTTTTTGAATCAAATAACTTGCAACAAAAACAATAAATTTTATTTAAATTGAATATATTAGTCATCTTCTATCATGTATTTCTTCATTAGATTATCTACGTTTGTAAAATAATGAAACGAAATGTGTATTATCTCTATCTTTTGGAAATTGTATATCTTTATATCTTATTGGACATTTTTTTTCTATAATGAAGTCTCTAAATTTTGTATTAATAATATTTCAATTTCCGGGATTATAAATACTTTCATTAATTTCATTTATACTATCTAATTTTTCTTTTTCTAAATATTCATCATTTTCATCATATAGATTAGTTTTAGTAATATTTTGAAAATTTTCTTCTCTTTCTCTCTCATTATTATTATTATTATTATCTAATAAATCAATATAATTTTTTAATTTATGTTCTACTACTTCATTATTTATACTGATTAAGTCATATTTTTTATTGCCAACAATAAATTTATCAAGTGCACCTCGTTGTGATTCTATGAGTTTCTCAATTCTTCTTTTCTTTTTTAATCTTCACAACCATAATCGTATTTTCTATTTGACATTATAGATAAAAACTAAACACACTCTTAAAAAATGAACAAAAAAAGATAAAACTAGAAAATACAAAAAGATAAAACGAGAAAAAGACAAGCCAATATCGATCAATAACAAATAAAATTAACAAAATAGTAATATATTCTATAAAAAAAAAAAAATAAAACACGTATAAACTTGAAGATAAAACTTTTTTTCTAGAGATAATACTTTTTACTGGTGCAGGGTCTAATGCGATCGCCTAAGTCGCCTTAGTCCCTACATGGTTCTGCAAAAGTGTATATAAATATATAATAATATATAAAAATGAGTGTTTAAATATTTATAATTAATTTAAAGTATCTTTTGATATATTGATCACACTTAGTTTGGTCTACTACTATTTAAAATTGGGCTAAAACTTCCTCCCGCCCATAATAAGCTTATGAGTCCAATCAAACTAAAAAAGAAAAATAAAAAATATAACAATTATAATGATATTAAAAAAAATTAAAATATATTTTTTATCACTCTATATAATTTTTAATACAATTATACTTTCTATATTTTAAAGAATAAAAAATATTAATTTATGAAAAAGAAAAGATTCTAGCATTGTATTAAAATTTTATGTTAATTAAAGAGTAATTGATGGATCATGAAGGTCCATGTTCTAGGTTAGTGACCTCTATTTTTTTTTTTTTTTTTTTTATGACGAGGGAACCCAAGCCTACTTTTTAGTGCGCTGCCGGATAAACCCCCGGACTAGCGCAATAGCTTGCAAACCATGCCAGCCAGGTAAACTACACTGGGTAAACCCCGTGTAACAAGCTCGACCAAGAAGACATTGACATGATTCAAACCCGGGACCTTGCAGTCACCAGGATTCCTACTCACCAACTTGGCCACCCATTGCGGGGCAAAGGTTAGTGACCTCTATTGCACTTAGGAGGGGTGGCGGGGCCTACGTCATAATTTGTGAAAGTGTAATTGATGAATTTGGTCTCAAACAAATTTATGTTTAACAATTTTAATTCTAAAATATTTTTTTTCACTTTTAAAGTTCCAAACATTTTTACTATTTAACCATTTGTGTGGTTTATTGAATAAAAGAAAAGGGTAATCGAGTCATTTTCATGAAATATATTTTTGTATATATTTTTTTATCCTTTCACTAATATTTTGTGAATGAGTGAAACACTCATCTTTACTAAGAAAAATAAGATCTTTTTTCACATCAAAATTTTTAAAAATTTAACCGTATATAAGTTTTTTTTTCAATAAAACGAAAGAGTAATCATGTCATTTTATATAAAATATATTTTTATATATATCTTTATACCCTTTCAGTAATATTTCATAAATGAGTAGTACAACTCTTTACTCTATTTCATATAAAATTACTTAATTATCCTTTATTTATTAAATCACAAGTATAGTTGTAATTGTGCTTTTGTTGGATTGTTGTTGATGAAATTTTTCTTCTTTTTTTTTAGTAATACAGCGACAAGAAGGACCAACTGTTGACTATAGCGAAATTTTTAAACGTTTGCATGTATTTCAATCTGGGCCAAACAATGACGAGTTTATCAATGAACGCTCCAAGAAGGCAATGATAATATTCTCTTAACTTTTATATATCATGTTTACTGTTTATATTTATTTCTAGCATTAATTGAATTGGTTTTATGTATTTCCTCATATTTATATAAATATGTATTTTTTTTACATCGTTTTAATTATGTATATACATTTTTTAGGAGGACTTCACTCGACTTAAATAACATTATTCACATGTTTCATCATCCTCGGGCTCGGTTGAGATTTCTGTCATTCATAATGATAAAAAATTGTTTGTTGAAGCATGTGGTGGGTTAAAAAAGGTTTAGCTTTTGGCTTGGGATATAATTGATTGATTACTTTTAATTAAATTGATTCGTGGAATCGAAAACGCCTTAAAGGCTTTTTGAGTTTTGAACCTTCACCAATTCGCTACCCGTCGACCTCCAGAACCGGAAATTCTCTGAAGTGGACAAATTCACCGGAAATTCTCTCTTGTAAAAGAATAAGAAGAAGCCAGCAACGTAAGAATCCCCTTACTAAGCACGTTATTATAGTTAGTTTGCGGTTGCTTAAAGAGGTGGCGCCGTTTTTGCTCATTTGTCTCTCTCCAAGTTAGGGATAGCACAGTGTTCTTTGTTTTTTTTAATTTTATTGATCTGATCAAAGTGATTTATGTTTTCGTGAATTTCTGATGGATGCTTGTCATTGGATAGGCACATGCACCTGAAAGTGCAAAAGACAACCTTTATTTGAAAAAGGATGCGTTAGTGGTTGTGTTGTACCTGTAACGTTGAAGAGTCTTACCCAGCAAATGAGAATGAACCCTTCAGAAGCCCAAAGGATCATGTTGATGGTATTTCCTCTTCATTGCTTCTGGCGCTTTTATTTTCTTTGTTTGTTTACTTTGGCTTTTTTTATAGTCTACTTATTGCATTTTGACACAGACTGACTGCATCATGAAGGCTGTTGAATAGCTCAAAATAAGGAAAAAATTGAATAGTAAAAGAAGGAAAAAGGAATTAAAAGCATGGTCAAATTTTCTTGCTACATACTGAGAACTCTGAGCCCCTCAACTTCCTGCTCTGCATCCTTTATCGTCGTTGTTTTAATCTTTTGAACAATGGGGCTTTGTCTAGGTTCCCCAAATATACTGTAGATGTGGCACTACGATGATTGGTTGAGCCACTCACTGTTAAAGACTAGATGGTTCATTTTCCTCTTATGCTAGTTGGATATACCCTCCTTGCCCTTACTTTTTGCTATGATGATTGGTTGAGCCTCCTCACTGTTAAAGATTAGATGGTTCATTATCCTCTTCTGCTAGTTGGACATACCCTCCTTACGCTTACTTTTTGCTATGATGATTGGTTGAGCCTCCTCACTGTTAAAGATTAGATGGTTCATTATCCTCTTCTACTAGTTGGACATACCCTTCTCGCGAGGCTTTATTAAAAAGTCTTACATTTCTTATACCTCGTTCATACCCTTCTTCACTGTGCTTGTGATAGTTTTGATGAATGATGGGAGATTTCTCTTTGAACTGTCATAGCTATCATTGCCCTTAGATTGAGCATTGGGCTCATAAATGAAATAAAGAAGGTGTTGTGCTTGCTTTAGATATAACTAAAAACTTTAATGAATGGAAATAATAACAAAAGCAGGATGAAGAGTGCTCAAAAATTTAAATCAAGGAACCAAAAACGCAATATCCAATCTGTGTAGTCTGTCAATGCCATGTTCCATAAAACATGAGATTGAATGAGTTTGAGGATTATCCGAATTGCTCACATGGGATGTATTTCAATTTTATTTTTGGTGGAAAGTTTAATTATTTATTTTGTTCAAAATTCTTTCCAGTATTTGGTGTGATGTTGCTGCTCAATTTAGCTTATTTTTATTTTGATGTATAGTTCAGTAACGCAAATGGACAATTTTGAAGTTTTTCGTTTTTTATTTTTCTGATTTTTTTCCTTCTTTTTTTGGTTTCCAAAAATAATTTTGGAGTGCGAGTTTCTAACAATTTGGAAATCAGGAGTTGGACTAGGAAAAGGGGACTATTTGTTAGCCAAGAAGATGGCTGATCAGTCCAAGAAAAAGCATAAGAAAAACAAGATGAATGAAGTGAGTGATGCTGGGATTTCTGAAACTGAGCTGGAAGGCAATGGTGTGGGAGTTGAGGGCTGTGAACGCTTGGATAAAGAAGATGTGAAAGAAAGGAAGAATGATAAAGGAAGGAAAAAGGAAAAGGATAATCCGAAGAAAAAGAAAGTAATAGAAGAAGAAAAAGAAAGTAATAGAAGACAGTTGCAAGGGTATTGTGGAGAGGAAGAAAACTGATGAACAGGAGCAAGTTAAAGAGCTTGTCATCATGGAGGACCAAGCTGGAAATGTTAATGAAAAGCTTGGGAACAAGAAAAAGAAGAGAGGTAAGGATAATGGCCACTTAAATGCAAGTAACATATGTGATGATGTGCATCAACAAGATAAAGAGGTTGAAACTGTAGGGTTTATGGAAAGTCAAAATGGAGAACATTTAGAGGAATCCAAATCCGATGATGGACACAAGAGGAATTTTATAGATGAGCTAGGAAAGAAGAAAAAGAAGCGAAAGAAGGGAAAGGAAATTGATGCTCAGTCTGCTGCAAGGGAAGGTATTCAGGCTAAGAAAAACAACCCAATGAGAGCTGATTCGACCATGGATGAGGAGCAGGACAAAAACATGGGGATTTTGAATGCTTAAAGGCAAGGGTGATAAGGAAAAAATCAATTAAAAAAGGTTCTCAAGATTCTAAATCACCAAAAAGCTCCAAAAATTTTCAACCAATGTAGAGGTTTTCCCATCATCTGAAGTTGTGCCTAATGGGAATGAAAAGAATAAAGATTCGTTAGTACGAGGTAAAAGATTCTCAAAAGAAGAAGATGAAATTGTGAGACAGGCGGTTTTAAATTATATTGAGGAAAATTGTTTGGGAGATGAAGGTTTAACAATGGTTCTGAATTGTCGGTCTCACCCTAAAGTATTCAATTGCTGGAAAGAAATAGGGGCTTGCTTACCATACAGGTCTCATCATTCTGTTTATTACCGTGCTCATGTTGTGTTCCTAAGGTCTAAGGATCGTAAATGGACCAAGGAAGAGTATGAATCTGTGCTGGAATTCCATAATAAGTGTGGTCCAAAATGGAGAGCTTTGGCTGATGAACTAGGTAAACATAATCTTCAGGTGAGGGATACCTGGCGTAGAATAAAATTTGCTAAACGAAAAAGGGGATGTTGGAACCAGGAGGAGTATCAGAATTTATTTAAGTTAGTGAACAAGGATTTATTAGTGAAGGTTTCTGAGGTGAAAAAATCAATGCATGGGATGTTACGAGATAATATATGTTGGTCTGGTATCAGTGAAACAATGGAAACCCGAACTCATGCAGCTTGCTGTCTGAAATGGTACCATCAATTGTCATCACCTATGGTTGCTGAAGGGAAATGGGCTGATGCTGATGACTATCGCCTAATTAATGCACTTTATCAGTTGGATGCAAGCTGCTTAGAAGATGTGAATTGAGACAATCTCATTGACCACAGGTTTGGAGATGTATGTCGGAAGCGTTGGAAACAAATGGTTCTTCACATTGGTCAGCATGCAACCAAGTCTTTTGCTGAACAAGTTGAGGTGCTAGCAACCAGGTACTGCCCTGATTTACTTGATGCAAAATTGGCCTGGGATAGCAAACCTTTCGTGGATTAATTTTGTGATTTTACACTAGCAATTTTTTTGTCTGTTGTAGTATTACTTTTGACAGTTTAGAAATACTGAACCTAGTTGCAGTGTTTAGCTTAGTGTCATCTTAGAGTAGATTAGTTCTCTTAATCATTGTTTTGTTTGAAATAAACGCTACGATCATATAATCATTCCCAATGTGTAATGGAGTTTGGTTTGATTTGCTTTTGGTGTATCTTTACTTCTATAGTCTTCTGCATATCTTTCCATGCCTCTGTCCTCTGTTATGGCTATGTTTGGACTATAACAGAGGGGAACTATTATCTAAATTAATACTATATAAAGTCCTATGGCTATGGTCCCATGTTTTATTGTCTTATTTGATTGGCATTGTTGGATCATTTGCAGAAAATTTAAAGGGAAGATTAATATTATATTATTAAAATAATTTAAGAATTAATTAATTTGAAATGTTATATTACAGATTAATTTTATCAAGTTTTTTATAGTTTGAAAATTAAATATGTCTTTGTTTAATCAAATTGGAAGTTGCAAGCTTTTGGAACATTTTAAACAAAGTAATATTTTTATTCCTCTGTTTGCTTAAATTTTTATTTTATTTTTTTGAAAAAAAAAATTAATAATTTTTTAAAAATCTGGCTAGGACTAGGAATAAGTAATAATCAATACACCTCAAAGATGATTCTAGAAACAGATTTGGACGGGCGGGAAATCCCAGTCTAGCCCATTCCTTCTTGCCAAAAACCCCAGGGAAACCCTCTTCTGTAGAAACACACACCAACCAACGCTCTCCGATAATGGCAGAAGCAAAAGAGGATCCATATGGCTGGCTAATCAAATTGTGCCAGCCCACTTCTTCTCAGGAATTGAAGTTACAAACATGCTCTTTTGTCGGAGAGTCCGATTTCCTTCCTGATTGTGTTGATTCAATGGCCACTTCTGCACAGGAAACTGAGCCGTTGCATACCGTCATCGGCTCCCAACCGGAAATCGATAATCAGAAAAGTTCTTCGATTGACAAAAGTGACACTCAAGAGAATGAGAAATTCTTAACCCCTCCAGAGAGTCATATTCCTTCGTCCTCCTCTTCGCAGGAAGATCGGCAAGGTCTGAAAACGGTCACTCCCGGTGACGCGAAAGGAAGTGTTTCAGTCGTTGCGGAGACGATGTTTGATGCCGATGATAGGCGTGTGGAAAATAATAAGGTGAGTATTAATTTGGGGACGGGGGTTAAAAAATTAGGATTTTCGAATGCTGAAAAAATAATCACTGAGGCTGAGGATTCGGACGGTAATTGTCGGGATAGCGTAAATGAGGTTGGGGAAATTGGGAGATTTCGATGTGAATTAAAGAGATTTCGCAATCCTAACAGCGAATTAGATCATAAAACCATGTCCAAGAAAGTTAGGGTTTCGGAGCAAAGCAAGGACTCTTTGGATACGGAGGAAATTGATGAGGAGAGACAATTTGATAAGGAAGTGGACAAGAAAGTAGGAGAGAGCAGCAGCAGTAGATATGTAAAAGTGAAGAAGGCATCCTGGACGGATATTGTGAATGCATTAGAAAAGATTTTCGAGAAGGAAGATGATGATGATGTTCCTGAAGATATCGATTTATTGGAGGTGGTAAAAAGACGGGGTATTACTTTTCCTAAACCTAGATGGCTTTGATAACTTGCTTACTTTCTTGGAAGGAAAAATGGTACAGTTTTTTTAGGTGCTTAACAATCATCCGCCATTGCAGAACCTCTTTGCAGCAGAGAGAGTCTTCTTGTATTTTGCAGATGGTTGATTCTCTCTCTGTGGTTATGGTGGAAATGAAATCCCAGCTATTACGGTTAAGAAGTCCCATTTCAAAATCTCAAATTTAGGTGCTTGCGTAACAATCATCATCCGATCCACCATAGCTTTTGTTTTTGCAGCATTGATGCCATTGTACTACTGTATTTTGCACACTGCTTTGGTAGGGTTTTCGTATATTTTGCAGTTGGTGATTCTCTGATTTTGGTAGAAATGAAATCGTGTCAACCCAATCTAATCTAACCAACCAACCCAACGCGTATCTTATATTTGATGGAGATCTATATATATATATATTTTTTTGGAAAAATCCTCTTTAAAAATTTAGTTTGTTATAGTGTATGATTATGACTTTGTTTATTTACTTTTTTGACTTTTATTCGTCACTAAATTGTAGTAAATGTATAGGTTGTTTTAAATTTTGACCCATCTTTTTTAAGGGGAAAAAAAAATTACCTTATAATTTGAATTGATATTTTAATATATATAAAAAATAAGTTTCTTGTTGTGATTTGGGAGTTTTACATGCCTAAGAGTTTTCTAAGTAGTAATTAAGAAGATTTTAAAATCTTTTACTCAATGATGCTTTTTAAATTTATAATGTCCATGAAGCTTTTATAATGCTTTTACTCAAAATATGCCGCCCAAAAAGCTTGGGTGGACTCGGGTTCCTTGATATGAAGATCACCAATCAACATCTACTGTGTAAGATCATTTGGAAGCTAATTAAGAGGCCAGAGGAGTTGAGCAATCGGATTTTAGCTAGCAAGTATGAAGGCTGGCCAGCTCTCATAGCTGGCAGAAAGTTTACCTCCACCTCATGCATTTGGAAGGGAGTTATTTATGCTATGGAAGAATTCCAACTGGGCTTACGTTGGAAGGTCGACAATGGAACAAGAATGCTGTTTTGGCTGGACAGTTGGACAGGGAGTGCCCCTTGATTGGTTTGGCTACTTCGGAAGTGACTCAAGAGGCTCTCCAGGCGACTGTTAGCCAGTTCTGGGTCCCAAATGAGGGGTGGAGAATGTCTGAACTCTCCCGATGGCTGCCACTAGACGTCCTGGACAGACTGCAAGCAATCTCGTTAAGTGATGACGTGGACCAGCCTTGTTGGACTTTGTCCACCACAGGTGAGTTCTCAACTGCATCACTTGCTCGGGTTCATGTCAAGAGAGTCAGGGAGAATCTGGCCGTTAACAACATTCCTTGGCGTCGTGTGTGGGAGTTCAAGGGCCCGATGAGAGCTTCTTTCACCCTTTAGGCGATCCTGCATCATGCGTTACCGACGGCTGAGTTTCTGTGGTTCTGCCACATCCTCTCTTCTCCAGCTTGCACTGCATGTGGTAATATAGTGTAGACTGCCATTCATATTCTAAGGGACTGCACTATCTTGGCATAGGTTTGGCATATCATTTTGGATGAAGAGTCTTGGCAACATTTCTTTTGTGTCCCTAATGTATCCACATGGGTTTTGGATAATATTAATAGGGCTGATTCTATTTCTGTCTATTTAGAATTTTGGCCTTATGTTTTTAGACAAACTGTACATGAACTCTGGTGTAATCACACTGCTAGAGTGCATAATTCTAACTGCTTTTTGGAGAACCCCTATATGTTAGTTGAACGGTGCCTCAAGAAATCTCTTGATCTCCTTTCAGTTTGGATATAGGGTTCTAGTCTTCCCTTGGTTGCCTCTGTTGGCTTTGTATGCTTGTACATGATTGGTATTTTATTAATACATTGATTCATTTTCGAACAAAAAAATTTGAAATGTATTATTTATGTATTATTTACAAATGTATTTGCTAAATTATTTTATTTAATTTTAAAAAATATTATTAAATTTATATAATTATCTTTTATTAAATGATTAAAAATAAAACTTTCCTTCTCTCCTTTCTTTTTCCCCACACCCGCCGCCCCTTATTCCCCTTCTTCTTCTTCTTCCTGGGTTAGTTTCTCTAATCCCATCATCAAATCTTGAGGTTAATTTCTTGTTCCCGTAGTCGGCTTAATCTTGAGGTTAAAAAATACACAGAGGAATATGGAGCAGTAGAGATATGGATGAATGAGAGTGTTCGAAGGGCTTGTGCAAGTAGCTGTGCTGATTTCATTTATGGATTTCTAGAGGTGGACAAATTCACCGGAAATTCTCTCTTGTAAAAGAATAAGAAGAAGCCAGCAACGTAAGAATCCCCTTACTAAGCACGTTATTATAGTTTGCGGTTGCCGCCGTTGTGGTTGCTGAAAGAGGTGGCGCCGTTTTTGCTCATTTGTCTCTCTCCAAGTTAGGTACAGTGTTCTTTTTTTTTTTAATTGTATCTTTTATTCTGGTTTTGTGATTCTCTTTTTTACACTAACTGAAAGAATCGATTTTTTTTTTTTTTTTTAGTGAATGTTGTAATGCTGTATTTCTGATATTTTTTGGGGTGGATTTTTATGCTTTAACGTGGTAACCCTAGATTGAGATGAGTGAAGATTTCTCGAAGGGTTTATTTTTTAAAAGCATTATCAATATTATTACTGTTGTTTCCTTTTCCTTTACATTGTTTACGCTGTCCTTGTTTTCGTGAGAAATGTTAATAGAGGGGAGGGGAATTCGAGAAATTCAAAAACTTCCAGGTAAAGAAATCCTCGAATTTCTCTTTTTCTCATATGTCTTGTTATTTGTTCTTGATTGATGTTAATTATCAATTATTATTTTGGTTGGTCATTGTTCTTCTTGTGCTTCGTTGGTTCCCAATTTAAGTTTCGTGAATCTCTCAGCCTAATATTTGAAATTATTGTATTGTTTTTATTTTATTGGGGAAAGAGTTTAATTTGTTAATCTGCGTTACGAATTGAAAATTGAATACTGGGCTGTGTTCTTTTATATATAAATATATTGTCAGTTTTTGTTTCATTTTGGCATTCATTTCTTATGCCTGAATTGGTGAAATGAAAGTTTTCTTATCCCCTCCGCCCTCCCCAATTCTGCTCATGGACAATTGCCCTAGTCAAGAGGCGAGATTCTTTTCCTTCTTAATGGGAAGATGTTTTCAGAGATATTTGTAACTTTTTATTAACCTTTTATTTGTGAAATTCGTGGAAGTGATTGATTGTTTCCAGAATGATATTATATGATCAGGACTGGAGTAATGCTTTTATTGCAAGTAGTAATGTTTAATTGAAGGGGCATTTATTGTGCGTTAGATGTTTTTTTTAAGAGGATTTATTGAAGTTTTTATTAAACTAAGTTCTTGAGGTTATCCTTGGGAATAGATTCTCTCTCTCTTTCTCTATCAGTCACACACTCAGCTGTAACTCCGCATTAAATTTTTATATAAATTGTTTGTTGCTCAAACAATTGAGGTCATATGATCAGATAGTGGTAATTATATTGATCTGATCAAAGTGATTTATATTTTCGTGAATTTCTGATGGAGGCTTGTCATTGGATAGGCACATGCACCTGAAAGTGCAAAAGACAACCTTTATTTGAAAAAGGATGCGTTAGTGGTTGTGTTGTACCTGTAACGTTGAAATCTTATCCAGCAAATGAGAATAAACCCTTCAGAAGCCCAAAGGATCATGTTGATGGTATTTCCTCTTCATTGCTTCTGGCGCTTTTATTTTCTTTGTTTGTTTACTTTGGCTCTTTGTGTCATGTATGTGTCTTTCCTTGACCTGTATTGCCAGAAAGTAGATAAGATATGATAGTCTACTTATTGCATTTTGACACAGACTGACTGCATCATGAAGGCTGTTGAATAGCTCAAAATAAGGAAAAATTTGAATAGTAAAAGAAGGAAAAAAGAATTAAAATCATGGTCAAATTTTCTTGCTACATACTGAGAACTCTGAGTCCCTCAACTTCCTGCTCTGCATCCTTTATCGTCGTTGTTTTAATCTTTTGAACAATGTGGCTTTGTCTAGGTTCCCCAAATATACTGTATATGTGGCACTACGATGATTGGTTGAGCCTCCTCACTGTTAAATACTAGATGGTTCATTTTCCTCTTATGCTAGTTGGACATACCCTCCTTGCGATGCTTTATTGAAGTCTTACTTTTCACTATGATGATTGGTTGAGCCTCCTCACTGTTAAAGATTAGATGGTTCATTTTCCTCTTCTGCTAGTTGGACATACCCTTCTCGCGAGGCTTTATTAAAAAGTCTTACATTTCTTATACCTCGTTCATACCCTTCTTCACTGGGCTTGTGATAGTTTTGATGAATGATTGGAGATTTCTCTCTGAACTGTCATAGCTATCATTGCCCTTATATTGATCATTGGGCTCATAAATGAAATGAAGAAGGTATTGTGCTTGCTTTAGATATAACTAAAAACTTTAATGAATGGAAATAATAACAAAAGGAGGATGAAGAGTCCTAAAAAATTTAAATCAAGGAACCAAAAATGCAATATCCAATCTGTGTAGTCAGTCAATGCCATGTTCCATAAAACATGAGATTGAATGAGTTTGAGGATTATCGGAATAGTTCACATGGGATATATTTCAATATTTTGTTTTTGGTGGAAAGTTTAATTAATTAGTTTGTTCAAAATTCTTTCCAGTATTTGGTGTGATGTTGCTGCTTAATTTAGCTTATTTTTATTTTGACATATAGTTCAGTAACTCAAATGGACAATTTTGAAGTTTTTCGTTTTTTATTTTTCTGATTTTTTTTTCCCTCTTTTTTTGGTTTCCAGAAATAATTTTGGAGTGCGAGTTTCTAACAGTTTGGGAATCAGGAGTTGGACTAGGAAAAGGGGACTATTTGTTAGCCAAGAAGATGGCTGATCAGTCCAAGAAAACGCATAAGAAAAACAAGATGAATGAAGTGAGTGATGCTGGGATTTCTGAAACTGAGCTGGAAGGCAATGGTGTGGGAGTTGAGGACTGTGAACAATTGGATAAAGAAGATGTGAAAGAAAGGAAGAATGATAAAAGAAGGAAAAAGGAAAAGGATAATCTGAAGAAAAAGAAAGTAATAGAAGACAGTTGCAAGGGTATTGTGGAGAGGAAGAAAACTGATGAACAGGAGCAAGTTAGAAAGCATGTCATCATGGAGGACCGACCTGGAAATGTTTATGAAAAGCTTGAGAACAAGAAAAAGAAGAGAGGTAAGGATAATGGCCACTTAAATGCAAGTAACATATGTGATGATGTGCATCAACAAGATAAAGAGGTTGAAACTGTACAGAGGGTTTCAGATGGGGTTCCTGTGGGGAAAGTTGGAAAGAAGAAGAGGAAGAGAGAGAGAAACAAATGTGTGCTTGATGAAGGTGCTTCCTGGGAAGATAACACTCGGTTGACTGAAAGTGGAAAAGAGGATATGGAAAGTCAAAATGGAGAACATTTAGAGGAATCCAAAGCCGATGATGGACACAAGAGGAATTTTATAGATGAGCTAGGAAAGAAGAAAAAGAAGAGAAAGAAGGGAAAGGAAATTGATGCTCAGTCTGCTGCAAGGGAAGGTATTCTGGCTATGAAAAACAACCCAATGAGAGCTGATTCGACCATGGATGAGGAGCAGGACAAAAACATGGGGATTTTGAATGCTAAAGGCAAGGGTGATAAGGAAAAATCAATTAAAAAAGGTTCTCAAGATTCTAAATCACCAAAAAGCTCCAAAAAGGTAAGATTTTCAACCAATGTAGAGGTTTTCCCATCATCTGAAGTTGTGCCTAATGGGAATGAAAAGAATAAAGATTCGTTAGTACGAGGTAAAAGATTCTCAAAAGAAGAAGATGAAATTGTGAGACAGGCAGTTTTAAATTATATTGAGGAAAATTGTTTGGGAGATGAAGGTTTAACAATGGTTCTGAATTGTCGGTCTCACCCTAAAGTATTACATTGCTGGAAAGAAATAGGGGCTTGCATACCATACAGGCCTTATATTTCTGTTTATCGCCGTGCTCACGTTTTGTTCCGAAGGTCTAAGGATCGTAAATGGACCAAGGAAGAGTATGAATATGTAAAGGAATTCTATAATAAGCATGGCCCAAAATGGAGGGCTTTGGGTGATGAACTAGGTAAACATAGGTGGCATGTGAAGGATACCTGGCGTAGAATAAAATTTGCTAAACGAAAAAGGGGACATTGGAACCAGGAGGAGTATCAGGATATATTTAAGTTAGTGAACAAGGATTTATTAGTGAGGGTATCTGAGGAGAAAAAATCGAAGTGGGGGATGTTACGAGATAATATATCTTGGTCTAGTATCAGTGAAACAATGGAAACCCGAACTCATGCAGCCTGCTGTCTGAAATGGTACAATCAATTGTCATCACCTATGGTTGCTGAAGGGACATGGGCTGATGCTGATGACTATCGCCTAATTAATGCACTTTATCAGTTGGATGCAAGCTGCTTTGAAGATGTGAATTGGGACAATCTCATTGACCACAGGTCTGGAGATGTATGTCGAAAACGTTGGAAACAAATGGTTCTTCACATTGGTCAGCATTCAACCAAGTCTTTTGCTGAACAAGTTGAGGTGCTAGCAACCAGGTACTGCCCTGATTTACTTGATGCAAAATTGGCCTGGGATAACAAACCTTTCGTGGATTAATTTGGTGATTTTACACTATTGCAATTTTTTTGTCTGTGGAATACTTTTGATAGTTTAGAAATACTGAATCTAGCTGCAATGTTTTAGCTTAGTTCTCTTAATCGTTGTTTTGTTTGAAATAAACGCTATGGAGTAGTGGAGTTTGGTTTGGTTTGGTTTGCTTTTGGTGTATATATATAGAGAGAGATAAATATAAAAATAATTAAATTAGAGTAAAATTTTAAAAGAATAATTGGTGAGTTTAATCTCAAACAAATTTACGTTTGGTAATTTTAATCTCAAAATATTTTTTTTAACTTTTCCAAAATTTTTTTATTTGATAAAAATAAAGTCTCTTTTAACGGAATTTGTCAAAAAATTTAAAAAGTTAACAGTTTGTATTTTTTAATTAATGAAAGAAAATGGTAAAAATGTTATTACAAAGAAAACAAAAACTTACTAGTTTCAAATTGTCGACGATCCAACCGCATCTCCAAGATCCATTTGCAAGGAGAAATATGAAAAATGAGCAATGAGCAATTTAACTTATATTTTTTAAGAACCCTAATATTTAAACACTTCAATCCACACAAAAACAAATGTAAGCCCACACTACAAGATGAGGACAGGAAGAATTTAAAAATAAAATACCAGAGTTATTGATTACAATGGCCCAGTTTTTTTAAAAAACACTGTGTTTGGCTCAATTTTTAAAACTTGTATTAAAATGGCATTGTTGCATTAGACAAATGTAAGATAGAAACTATGTTGCATTAGTCGAATACAATATAGTTTTTGAACTATATTGCATTCGATGAATGCAATATAGGTTTTCATGCTGCGATGCATAAAAATCAATATGGAGGGAAGTATTATTGAAAGGAGGTATTGATTTCATCATTTGATGGAAGTATAGCAGCTATATTTTGACTTTTCTGTTGAATTATAAATACAACTATTAAGCAAAAGATGATAGAAGTCCAATTGATACTATTCGGGAATGGCAAGTTGAGGCATAAATAGATTATAATGATAATATTCCTAGTGATACTTAGTTTAATGTCTTAGGTATGACAAGTAGATGAACTAAATATTCGGTAAGATTCTTATGAAATTAACAATAATACAAGTACTTAGAATTTCACTTACAACCTTTATATGAGAGTTCTTATCCATGAGTTTCATAAGCATGTCCAAAAAAGAAAATTGGTATTTCCAATTGAAAATATGAAATCTCCTCATGATATTAGGTTCAAAATATAAAATTGTACACAAATTTATTTAACACAAATTCTAAATTTATAGAAAATACATAAAGTCGGAAGAGATCGATGGACCATTATCGGGTTCTACTCTATTTGTCTCCGTATAAGTAGTTGTAATGTCTTCAAACTCAACCAATACTTGAACGCCTACCAACTTAAACTCATATGGAATATCCCACAGAAGGTCCATGGCATCATCATCATCTAATGCAATAAGAAAATATTGCAAAATTGAAGAACTTTTCAAAATGGTAGGATGTCCGAGGGTTATTGTTACCCTAACAATATTCTTGTTAATGCCCCTGAAATGACAAATTTTCTCAACTAACTCCGAATGTTGGATCTTTTGTCTAATAACCCAGTGCTTTTGTGATCGACCACCAAAATAAGGAATTCCACCATGATCATAACTTATATGACTATTCCAATACAAATATAATGTTATTGGATTCTCCAAGCATGTCATCTACAAGAAAAATAAATTTTACAAGTATTAATAAACGTAAATTAATAACTTTAACATAACTAAAAAAACCTTTAAAAATAATATATTTTAATAATATCATGTCTTATTTAAGCTCAATTCTAATAAAATATACAACACATTGTAATCTTCAAAAAAAATAAATTTAACAAATACTAATAAACAAAAATTAATAACTTAAACATAACTCAAATAACTTTAAAAATAATATATTTGAATAATATCATGTCTTATTTAAGGTCAAATCTAGTAAAATATACAACACAATGTAATCTTCGAGAAAAAAACTAAATTAAACAAATACTAATAAACAAAAATTAACATAACTTAAATAACACACTCAAATCACTTTAAGTTAACAAAATAACACACTCAACCCACTCATATTACCTAAAACATAAATATAAGAATGTCTTCATACCTTAATTTTGTGGTTGAAAATTGAATCCCCAAATTGTATTTTGAAGCACAAATAAAAATATAGAGTTTTAAAAAGTGTAAAAAATGATATCAAAAAAAAGTTTCAGAGGTGTATATAGTCTGTATATATATTGCATTCTGTAAATGCAATGTAGAACACAATAAATGATATTGCATCTGTCTTTTATATTACATTAAATGCAAAATATGGTCCGAAAGTACAATATAATCTCTATATTGCATTCGCTAAATGCAAAATGAAGCCAAAATTGTATTATGGTTATCTGTCTTCTAGTTGCATTTAATGCAATGTCTCTTCTATATTACATTCAACGAATGCAACATGGAACAAAATGCAATATGTATAGTGGATTCTGGTGAATGCAATTTATAACAGAATGCAATATGTATAATAGATTCTATATTGCATTCACTGAATGCAACATAGAACAGAAGTGGATTCTATGTTGCATTTGTTGAATGCAACATAGAACGTGGATTCTAAGTTACAATATATGTATAGTGGATTCTATGTTGCATTCACCGAATGCAACGTAGAACGGAATGCAATATCTATAGTATATTTTATGTTGCTTTTGCTGAATGCAATATAGAACGGAACATATTATCCATAATGTTCCATATTGCCTACAAACTTACAATATCCATATTGCTTACGAACTTACAATACAACATATAATATATATTATATGTATATATAATATGTATATATTATGTATATATATATATAATATATGTGAATGAAGATATAGCAAACAAAAGAAAGTCAATGGTAAGAAAGACAAGAGTACAAAACATGATATTTCCAAAATCCTACACAGACCGACTTCCCAAGACAAAGGGTAAGAGAAGTTGAAGAAAAATATATATATATATATATATATATATATATATATATATATATATATATATATATATATAAGAGGAAAATAACCCAAAAAAACCTAGATATATCCCAAAAAAACACTAAAATCAAAAAAAATAACCAAGAAAAACAGGGAAAAATTGAAACTTGTTACCGAAAACTATATGGTGGCGGAAGGAGAGACTGTGTTGCAGTTCAATGGGACTTCAATGAGACTTCAATGGCGGCTGAGAGAAATGAGGGAAAAAGAGGGAGAGGAGAAACAGAGAGGAAGGAGGGAATGAGGAGAGAAAAGGTAGGGTAGGGTTTTTGTTTCTTAAAAAAATTTATTTTAATTTTTTTTTTTTAAAAAATGAGTAGATTTGAAAAACATTATATTGCATTTCGGAAATGCAATATAGAAACCTATATTGCATTTGTCGAACACAATATAGTTTTTGAACTATATTGCATTAGTCAAATGCAACATAGTTTCTATGTTGCATTTATCAAATACAACATGACCATTTTCACATCAATTTTAAAAAGTGGACCAAACACAGAGTTTTCTTTAAAAAGTGGGTCATTTTGGTCAATTACCCAAAATACCACGCAAGTCCCGAGGTTCTAATGTTCCAATTTGTAGATATCCACTTCGTGCATAAGGTCAACCTCCTTATTAAAACCGTTGATTTTCATATGTTGGTCGAAACCTATAGCCCACTGACAGCAATTTAACATAAAGAACAGTCATTATTGTTAGCAAGAGCCCACCTCCCCAACCCCCACTTTGTGGGTTCGACACCCAAGTCCCCCTCCCTCATGTATTAAAAAAAAAAAAGATTTTTCTAGATTCAATTTTACCCAAAAACAAAAAACTAATATGTGGGGGGAAAAATGAAAAAGAAAAGAAGAAAGCGAAACAAATACTAGAAATAAAATAAAGATTTAGAGATTTAGGAGGGAAGAAAAAGATTTTAAAAAAAATGAAAAAAAAAAATAGAAATACAAATGGTATTGCGTATGATGTTTGCAGTGTCTGGCTGCGCTAGGATCGACGACAATTTGAAGCTCGTAAGGGTTTTTTTTTTCCTTTTCTTCTTTCTTCTCACATTACATTTTTACCATTTTCTTTAATTAATTAAACAATATAAACTGTTAAATTTTTAGATTTTTTGTCGGATTCTGTCTGAAGGGATTTTATTTTTCTTTAATAAAAAAGTTTGGGACTTTAAAAGCTAAAAAAAATATTTTGAGACTAAAATTGTCAAAAGTAAATTTGTTTGTGATCAAACTCACAAATTATTCAACTTTAAAAATATAAACGGCAAATTGGTATAAATAGTCCCCAAACTATGAAGGTTTGGTGACAATGGTCCCCAAACTATTTTTTTGGTGGGATTGGTTCCCAAACTATAAAAAAATTGTGACAATGGTCCTTCCGCTAAAAATTCTGTTAAATCACCGTTAAGTTTAAAAAAAATAAATTACATGGGCATTTATGTCATTACACTATTTAAATATAAGAAAAATTGGTATAAATAGTCCTCAAACTTTAGACTTTTGGTGACATTGGTCCCCAAATTATTTTTTTGGTGGGATTGGTCCCCAAACTATGAAAATATTGTGATATTGGTCCTTTCATTAAAAATTATATTAAATCACAAGTTAAGTTTTAAAAAAATAAATTAATAACATATATTATTTTAAAAAAATATAAACAATTAATATATTATTTTTATGCCCAAATGTTAATGCCTAAATCATTGATAATTATTAAAAATCATTTTTATAACTCAAAATATCAACAAAAGAAAAAAAAGGAAATACACAAAATAAACATTATTTTACATTTTCTAAAACTTTTTTCATAGACCTTGGAATAAATTATATATTATTTTGTGCTAACATTTATTCCAGTAATTGATATATAATTTACAAACTCTACTATTGATATATAGTTTACAAACTCTACTATATTTAATTTTTTTTTTTAAAACTTAACTTGTGATTTAATATAGTTTTTAATGAAAGGACCAATATCACAATTTTTTCATAGTTTGGGGACCAATCCCACAAAAAAAATAATTTGGGGACCAATGTCACCAAAAGTCTAAAGTTTGAGGACTATTTATACCAATTTGCCTTATATTTAAATAGTGTAATGACATAAATGCCCATGAAGTTGTTTTTTTTTTTTTTTTTTTAACTTAACAGTGATTTAACGGAATTTTTAACTAAATGACCAATATCACAATTTTTTTATAGTTTAGGGACGAATCCCACAAAAAAAATAGTTTGGAGACTAATGTCACCAAACCTTCATAGTTTGGGGATTATTTATACCAATTTGTCAAATATAAACTAAGCTTGCCTATTGTCAAATATTAATTCAATGTTTTGCATTAAAAGCGAGTCTTTTAGACCAGTGAGTTCCAAGTCAGTCCAAGTCCAAACTAAACAATTGGAGCGTACATTTTTTAAGGGTGATGGTCTAACTCAAAACTTTTTTAACGTGGCGCTAATCACCTCGGGGGGATTCGAACCCTCGATCATCCGCCCCGAGGAGAAGTATTAGAAGTTCGCTTACCAACTCCCCCAAACTGCTGAGTTAAGAAAACTTAAATTTGACGTTTTCTTTTCTTTTATTTAAATTAATTTTTTGTATTGGAAAAGTCAAATACATATCTGAGTTAATAGGTAAATTGGTTTTAAAAAAAAATGTTAATTGGTAAATGATCTTTTTTAAATGCTCATATAACGAATTGAACATAAGAATTTAATTATATAATAAGCATAGTTATTAGTGAGTGAAAACAATAAATTCTTTGTTTCTCTACAAAATTAAAAATAAAAGGAGAATTACATGTATATATTTATAAAATTCAATTTTTTACAAAGGTCATATCTTTAGATTCGTGATATTTTCGAGGGCCATTGGTTTGTTTTTTTGTGAGGGTTTTTGGACTTGATCTTGAAATGGATTTTCTCAAAGAGTCTTTAGACTTGATTTCGGGATGGACTTGAATGAGAGAAAGAACTGATGTTAGAGGTTCAGTATTCTTTGAATATTTCTCAAGACTATTAAGTTGTCTTGTGTTACTCATCCAAGAGAGAATGATTCATTAACCACCAAAATCTTAATATATATTTAAAATATATAAATAAAATTTAATTATATATTTAAAATATAGATAAAATTTCATTTTCTACATTGAGATCTAAGAAAGTATATATACACACACACACACACATATATATATATATATATGAAATAGGGACTAAATGGTACAATTTTTATTTTTCGTAGTACAAGAATTTTCTATTAAGAGGATTTGCGAGCAGGGTATAATTGACTTGGAAGTTTAAACTAAAAACAAAAGCTTAAGCCCAAACCAACTTACGACTAAGATTGATTCTATTACATTTGTAAGTTTAATCTCGGCCTAAACATACATAATATATATATATATATATATATATATATATATATATATATATATATATATACATTTTACCTAAAAAAATGTATATATAGTAACTCCAAGGCGTAAGTGAGTTGGTAAGGAACTCTCTTAGCTTAAGTGAGGTTGGAGGTTCAAACTTTTACCCATGTATGCAGCCGTTCAAAATTTAAGGTCGGAGCTTCATCATGCAAGGGATCAACCCGGCTCGAACGTGGATTAGTAGATATAGATTTGGCTTAAATATGTTCTTCCATAGTTTGGACTCATCTAGGACACCCCGTGTCTAAGAAAAAAGAAGAAGTATATATTCAGCTATTGTTAATAATATTCTATGTGCAATATATGTATTTGGAAAACAATCTAATACTTTAATATAATTTAATATTTTTATAGGAGTATTAATTTATTTTGTTAAAACTTCTTTCAATATTTTTAATTCCGAAAATAAATCAAATCCATCAATATCGGAATAATCATTGAATTTTAAATAACTTTTAAGATTAATAAAACATTTTCTTAATGTTTCTTCATTCATAGTTTTGAATTTTTGTAAACCAAATAATTTTTTTTTTTAATATTCTAATAAGTATTCAAAACTAGTTTCAAGTAAAGATATTAATTTATCAACAAGGTATAAAAAATATTCAATACGAAAATAATCTCCAAGAGAATGCATTGTCTTATTATTATTATTATCAAATTGTCTTTTTTTTTGTAAATTATGCGTTTTTTACGAAATTTACACTACTAGTAAAATCAGGATTTGGTCGTCTCTATTTGCGACAAAAAAAAGTCTTCGCTAATTGCGACAGATTTGTGACGGAAAAAGGTGTGTAGAATTTCTGACGGAAAACACTTGTCACTATTTGCAATGGATTTGCGACGGATTTGGCCGTCTCTATTTAGCAGATTCTAAAGCAGATGCAAAACTATTCTCCCTTTAGTTGATATATAGCAATATTTATATGCATTTCTTTAAATTGTAAACTTTTACTCACAATATTAACAACAAATAATATGTCATACCAAATATTCATTTCCAACAAAAATTCAAAATTCTCAATCTCATAAGTTTTTTTTTTATTTTAGAATTTTCACTGCTATTTTATAATTGAAACAAAACATCTCTTATTTTAGGGGTTTGGAATTCTATGGCCTTAACACTTTCGATTCTACTTTTCCATCGTGTTTGAGATAAAGATTTAACGGATAATTTACAAACATTATCTTGTAAAATTTTGCATCTTTTAGTTGAAGAAGCAAATAAAAAATAAATCCTTTGAAGTACTCCAAAAAAAAGTAATAGCACAGAAAAAATAAATTTAAGTTATGACAACCACACGGTGTATAAAAAGACTAGGATTTAGTTCTGTTAATTTTTTTTGTACTCCTTGATTTTTACCTTTCATATTAGATCCATTATCATACCTCTTATATCATTAATATTAAGTTCATACTTTTTTAAAATATAAATAAGTTCATTAAAAATAATTTTACTGGTTGTATCATCAATTGTTATAAACTCTATAAAATATTCACTGATTTTTACACGACTAACTAAAACATCAACACATCTTAAAATAAGTGTCATTTGTTCTTGGTGACTTATATCGGGGATGCAATAAAAAATTATAGAAAAATATTTGACTTTCTTAATCTTTTTAATAATGGTATTTCTTATTTGTGAAGTTAATAAATCTATTATTTCATTTTGTATAGTGTTACTCAAATAATGATTACGAAAAATACCATCTTTGATGTGTCTAACATGATCTTGCATAATAGGATCGAATTCTACTATCATTTCAATTAGACTTAAAAAATGACCATTATTTTTCTCATATAATTCATGAAAACCAAGATTATTTTTAGAAAGACGTTTTCATATAACTATAATCCTTACTAAAACTTTTCCCCAATTAACCCAGTAGCTTGGGGGAGTTGGTAAACAGACTCCTAAAGCTTCTCCTCGGGGCGGATGGTCGAGGGTTCGAAACTCCCCGAGGTGGTTAGCGCCACGTTAAAAAACTTTGGGACAGACCCTCATCCTCTAGTAAGAGTTGGACTCTGCGAGTGCACCCCAGGCCGAATTCGGATTAGTCGGCCCGTGTGGGTTCGGATACCGGGATGCTTAAGCAAAAAAAAAAAAACTTTTCCCCAATTTTTCTCTATTACTTATACTTTTTGAATCAAACAACTTGCAACAAAAACAATAAACTTTATCTAAATTGAATATAGTAGTCATCTTCTATCATGTATTTCTTCATTAGATTATCTACGTTTGTAAAATAATGAAGAGAAATGTATATTATGTTTATCTTTTGGAAATTGTATATCTTTATATCTTATTGAACATTTTTCTATAATGAAGTCTTTAAATTTTGTATTAATAATATTCCAATTTCCGGGATCATAAATACTTTCATTAATTTCATTTATACTATCTAATTTTTCTTTTTCTAAATATTCATCATTTTCATCATATAGATTAGTTTTAGTAATATTTTGAAAATTTTCTTCCCTTTCTCTCTCATTATTATTATTATTATCTAATAAATCAATATAATTTTTTAATTCATGTTCTACTACTTCATTATTTATACTCATTAAGTATCTTTTTTATTACCAACAACAAATTTATCAAGTGCACCTCGTTGTGAGTCTATGAGTTTCTCAATTCTTCTTTTCTTTTTTAATCTTTCACAACCATAATCGTATTTTCTATTTGACATTATATATAAAAACTAAACACACTCTTAAAAAATGAACAAAAAAAAGATAAAACTAGAAAATAAAAAAAATAAAACGAGAAAAAGACAAGTCAATATCGATCAATAACAAACAAAATTAACAAAATAGTAATATATTCTATAAAAAAAAAATATGTATAAACTTAAAGATAAAACTTCTTTTTCGGAAATAATGCTTTTTACTGGTGCGGGGTCTAAGGCGATCACCTAAGTCGCCTTAGTCCCTACATAGTTCTGCAAAAGTGTATATAAATATATAATAATATATAAAAATGAGTGTTTAAATATTCATAATTAATTTAAAGTATCTTTTGATATATTGATCACACTTGGTTTGGTCTACTACTATTTAAAATTGGGCTAAACAGCAGAGAGATGAACGCTCGCACCTCCCTTGAACAGCAGTTGACACCGGAAGAAGCCGACCAGCTTCGACGCAGTGTCAAGAAGCATAAGAGAGACGAACGTGAGCACAACGAGCAGGGGACATTTATGGACAGTGCAGGAAACATAGAACAACAACAACCAAACGGATGGCAGCATGCCTCCTTTGCGGACGTCGTCAATGGAAGGAAAGTTCGACTACCAATATATTGGGGAGAAGGTGAAGATGATATCCTGGATGACATGGGGTTGACGGACATTCTGCAGGATCAAGATGTGGTGGAAGAGGGTGAGCTCTGCCCGGTGGCAGACATCCCATGGGACAGCTACAAGAAATCCTGGCAGCAGTGGCGCCGAGCTTTAGTTATCGGAGTACTGGGGAAAGCTTTCAGCTTTAAGGTTCCGGAACCTCGGATTAAACAACTATGGCAATTAGAACAGGGGTGTGAACTCATAGACATTGATAAAGGGTACCCGGTAGCTCGTTTTTATTCCCAAACAGACTATTTAAAAGTCCTTAATGGTGGACCCCGGACAGTGTTGGGACACTATCTTACTATATCCAAGTGGCAGCCAAACTTTAAACCAGGAGACCACAAAATACATACTACCCTAGTATGGCTCGGATTCCCTACTCTTCCGTTGGAGCTGTTTGAAGAGCTTTTATTAATGGGCATCGGAAATGCAGTAGGAAAAGCAATTAAGGTGGATCCCATCACAGCAGAGATGATTAAAGGTAGATATGCCGGAGTATGTGTGGAGGTAAATCTAAATGGACAGCTCCCCCCAAACGTCCTAGTTTGGGGAAGGAAGCAATCGGTTGAATATGAAGGACTACACCACATCTGTTTTCAGTGTGGAAAGTATGGGCATAAGAAGGAACATTGTGGAAAAGAACAAAACTCCATAGAGGGAGATGGAAATATGAAAGAGCAGAAACAGACAAAGGGCACGGCATCACAACCATTTGGCCCTTGGATGCTCCCGGCTCATGTCCGCCGGAAACAACAGTTGATGCAGGCTAGGATGAATAGAAAGGCGACGCCGTCAGAATCAAACCGGAGGATGAACGCACAGATTGAGGCAACACTTCGGGCAGAAAGACGGGCAAACCCGGGTGTAGATGGGTCACTGAAATTTGTTTTCGGTTCACGTAGCGGAAACCAAGGGCAGCGTGAAGTGTCAGCGGAAAAAAGGGGAGCTTCGGGGAATGTAAACAAAGGAAACTTCGGCGGGAAATCCAAATTTGCCGTCCTTGAAAACATAGATGACAGAGGCGTGCCTGATGATATTGAGTTTCGAAGCGGAAGATAAAAGAGATCTCAGACAGGCAAAAATTGGGGGGACATGAGAAAGCCCAAATCAAATTGAAACAAGGTCGCCCAAACAACATGGGGCCAAAACAAGGGATTCCTCAAAAAACTGCAGGAGGGCGGAAGCCCAAGGAGGCTAAAATAACTATTGGACCATCCTTTCATTTAAATAGGATGTTTGGGGGTGACAGACCAAACCCAGTGCAAATTATGGATAGCAATCGCCAGAAGAGTGATTTAGGGGAGAAAGATGGCCCATCAAATTCTGGACTGAACAACAACAATCATGTTGGTGGGCTTCAAGTGCAGCCCACTACACAAACCCAATCGGGCCCTCGGTCACAGACCCATAAGGAGGGAACCTGTGTGGGTATGGAAGTTGACTCCCAGCAAGCGGGAGGAAAAACGATCATTAAACCATCGAAATCGGCAACTGAAAGCAGCAGTTCGAGTGATGCCCATATGGAGGTAACAGAGATTCCCGATCCAAAACTAATTGTTTCCCAATGATTAATACAATTACATGGAACTGTAGGGGGATGGGGATGAGAAACACTAGACTACATCTGCAGGAGATGATTAATTCTTATAAACCAGAAATTCTGGCTTTGTTGGAAACTAAAATACACAGTAGCAAAGTAATGAAATTTTTGATGAAAACTGGATTCACCGATATGTTTGCAATCGAGGCTATGGGCTATGTAGGAGGCATTTGGCTCTTGTGGGATATGAATAGGGTTCGGGATAGAGGAGTTAGCTATGACTGATCAAATGATCGGTGTCCTTGTACGGGAAAATACGGGTTTGACATGGATGCTATCGGTGGTGTACGCCTCTCCTAAATCCCATATTAGGGATGAACTTTGGAATTATACTAAAAACACCGGGAACTGTGGTCAATATACCATGGGTTATTGTTGGGGATGTTAACCAAGTACTAGAGAACTGTGACAAACAGGGAGGGAATCCAATCAATCAGACTGCTGCGGCTAAACTTAGAGAGGTGATAGATGCATGCAGGCTTGTTGATCTTGGGTATCATGGTCCTAAATTCACCTGGACCAATGGACGGAAAGGGAAAGCTCTCATCAAAGAGAGAATTGATAGAGCGTGGGGAAACATACAATGGTGCAATCAGTGTGGAAATATGTCAGTACGACATCCGATGCGAGCCTCATCCGACCACCATCCGGTGCTGTTGGGACAAAGCAACAAAAAGAACAGACGCAGAGGTTTACATGTTTCCGGTTTATGGAAGCATGGTTCCATCATCCAGAGTTTGAGGGACAAGGTTGAGAAATTCCGGAGGAAGGAACCAAGCGGAATACTGGATACAATGGAGTCCTTTAAGCAGCAAATTTGGGATTGGAATAAAGACACATTCGGAAACATCTTTTGGCGAAAGAAGAGGTGTAAAGCAAGAATTTTGGGCATTCAAACGGCCTTAGCAAAGTATCATTCAAAGTCCTTGCAGAAACTAGAACGGAAACTACAATTAGAGCTCCAAGATATTTTAGATCAAGAGGAGATACATTGGAGACAACAAGCACGTTGCCAATGGCTCTTACATGGTGAAAGAAATACTAGATATTTCCATGCATGCGCAGCAGTTAGACGAAGGAAGAACCAAATCCCGCAACTTAAGAATCTTGAAGGTGAGTGGTGTTCGGATGAAACCGAACTCAAAGTGTGGGCTAGAGACTTCTTTGTTGAACTCTATACTAAGGATGACACAGTGAAGTGCTTTGTCCGACAGAATGGCAGTTTCCTAAACTACATAGGAGTACCCTTGGGGGGCTTAATCATGAGGTAATGGAATGGGAGATCAAAAAAGCAGCATTTCAGCTTGGGGCTCGGAAAGCACCTGGACCAGATGGATTACCCGCTGTTTTTTACCGGAAGTGCTGGGCATATGTGGGCGCAGTAGTCACCGAATTTGTACAGGAGGTGTTCAGGTCTGGAGGTGATGCCGGACAACATGAACCACTCACTAATATGCCTCATACCAAAACAAGAGCAACCGGAGTACGTATCCCGGTTTCGTCCAATCTGTTTGAGTAACGTGATTGTCAAGATTGTAAGTAAAATCATTGCGAACCGGGTTAAAGGGCTTATCGGGGAACTTACGGGAGAGTGGCAAACCAGTTTTATACCGGGAAGGCAAGCTCATGACAATGTGGTTATCACACAGGAAATGATCCATTCTTTACGGAAACGGAAAGGCAAAAAAGGGGCGATGGTGGTTAAAATTGACCTAGAGAAAGCATATGACCGAATTGATTGGAGTTTCCTGGAAGCGGTCCTTCAAAGGGTTGGTTTTCAGACACCTCCGATTAAGGTTATTCGTAGCTGCCTAGAGTCGACAAACATGAGGGTCATATGGAATGGAACGCGACTTGAAGGTTTCAAACCGGGAAGGGGACTACGGCAAGGAGATCCTCTCTCTCCTTACCTATTTGTGCTATGCATGGAAGTTTTGGGGCAACGAATTCAGACAGCAGTCCGAAATAAGCAGTGGCGCGCATGTAAGGCTGATCGGAAGGGACCAACGATATCTCATTTGTTTTTTGCAGACGACCTGCTTCTCTTCGGGGAAGCCTCGACTCGACAAGCACATGTGATGCAGGAAATTCTTCAAGCTTTTTGTCGAGAATCCGGCCAGAAGGTGAATGGGGGGAAATCCAAAATCTGGTATTCACCTAATACTCCACTCAGCCTTATCCGGAGTATTACTAGGGAATTTGGAATTCCATCGACAGCGGATCTTGGTATGTATCTGGGAGTCCCTTTGATACATGAACGACTCCGCAGTAATCACTTCAATTACCTCACGGATAAGGTGCAGCGCCGACTGGGGGGATGGCAAAGCAATCCGATGTCACGAGCAGCCCGCCTAATATTAATCCAAGCAATCACCTCTTCCATACCTGCCTATGCTATGAACAGTTGCAAACCGCCTAGTAAAACTCTACAAATTTTGTCAAGAGCTAATCGACATTTCTTGTGGGGAGATAAAGCGAGAAGGTCATTCGGTACATCCAATTTCATGGAATACAGTATGCCTGCCTAAACAACATGGGGGTTTGGGTATTAGACCTCTAGAACATATGAATAAAGTTCTCTTGGCCAAATTAGTATGGAGATCCATTAAGAAACCGAGATGAATTATGGGCTAAGGTCCTCGGATCCAAGTATGGACAATGCCCGGGCAGTATACATGTGCAAGCTACGCAAATTAAGTCATTGGTGAGGCGTGGAATGCTACATGGATACAATCTTCTTGAACGGGGTTTGCGACGAGATGTCGAGGGACAAATTGATAAGGAAATATGGTGGATACCCTCGGCCAGAGGCATATTTACCACAAAGTCTGGGTATGAACTTCTCAACCAAGACTTAGAGATACCGGATACGACCTTTGAGTGGAGAGAAATCCGGGATTTTAAAGGTCCAATCGGGGGGTCCTTTTTGCTTTGGCAAACAGCTCATGATAGATTGAAAACATGCTCCTTGCTATGGGAACGTAGCATAAGGGATAACCCTAGATGTGCTCTATGTGGGAATAGCTTCGAATCTCCGCTACATGCAATTCGAGACTGCGTTTTACCACGGGAAGTATGGAACCTTCTGTTGCCTACAGTATCCGAGGATCAATTCTGGAAGGAGGGAGATATTCAGCGATGGGTTGGAATGAATATTGGGAGGAGAACGTCGTGGAGTAAGGAATTTGGAGGTTGGAAGTATATCTTCCGGCAAGGAATAGCGGAACTATGGATGTGGAGGAACAAAGTGCTGTTCCAAGAACCTAAACCCCCAGATGGTAGAGACTTAGCCAAAGTGATTCTTAGACAATCCTATGAATTATTGTATACCTTAGATAGGTAGGATCTCTGTTTTGTTTGAACTGCTTTGGGCAGTAGATGTACAGCTTACTTAGTATTATTAATATAATACCCCCTTTAAGCAAAAAAAAAAATTGGGCTAAAACTTCCTCCCGCCCATAATAAGCTTATGAGTCCAATCAAACTAAAAAAGAAAAATAAAAAATATAACAATTATAATGATATTAAAAAAATTTTAAAATATATTTTTTATCACTCTATGTAATTTTTAATACAATTATACTTTCTATATTTTAAAGAATAAAAAATACTAATTTATGAAAAAGAAAAGATTCTAGCTTTAAAAAAAAAATGATTCTATTAAAATTTTGTGTTAATTAAAGAGTAATTGGTGAATTTGGTCCCAAACAAATTTATGTTTAACAATTTTAATTCTAAAATATTTTTTTCACTTTTAGAGTTCCAAACATTTTTACTATTTAACCATTTGTGTGATTTATTGAATAAAAGAAAAGGGTAATCAAGTCATTTTCATGAAATATATTTTTGTATATATCTTTTTACCATTTCAATAATATTTTATGAATAAGTGGTTTACCATCTCTATTAAGAAAAATAAGATCTTTTTTCACATCAATTTTTTTTAAAATTTAACCGTATATAAGTTTTTTTGAATAAAACGAAAGAATAATCATATGCTATTTTACATGAAATATATTTTTATATATATCTTTATACCCTTTCAGTAATATTTCAGAAATGAGTAGTACAACCTCTTTCATCTATTTCATATAAAATTACTTAATTATCCTTTATTTATAAAATCACAAAAATTCTTAAATTTTTAAAAAAATTTAATAAAATTTGTGAAAAAATACATTAATTTTCTTATGTTTGGTACCAATTCATCTATTACTTTTAATTAAATTGATTCGTGGAATCGAAAACGCCTTAAAGGTTTTTTTGAGTTTTGAACCTTCACCAATTCGCTACCCGCCGACCTCCAGAACCGGAAATTCTCTCAAGTGGACAAATTCACCGGAAATTCTCTCTTGTAAAAGAATAAGAAGAAGCCAGCAACGTAAGAATCCCCTTACTAAGCACGTTATTATAGTTAGTTTGCGGTTGCTTAAAGAGGTGGCGCCGTTTTTGCTCATTTGTCTCTCTCCAAGTTAGGGATAGCACAGTGTTCTTTGTTTTTTTTTTTTTATTTTATTGATCTGATCAAAGTGATTTATGTTTTCGTGAATTTCTGATGGATGCTTGTCATTGGATAGGCACATGCACCTGAAAGTGCAAAAGACAACCTTTATTTGAAAAAGGATGCGTTAGTGGTTGTGTTGTACCTGTAACGTTGAGGAGTCTTACCCAGCAAATGAGAATGAACCCTTCAGAAGCCCAAAGGATCATGTTGATGGTATTTCCTCTTCATTGCTTCTGGCGCTTTTATTTTCTTTGTTTGTTTACTTTGGCTTTTTTTATAGTCTACTTATTGCATTTTGACACAGACTGACTGCATCATGAAGGCTGTTGAATAGCTCAAAATAAGGAAAAAATTGAATAGTAAAAGAAGGAAAAAGGAATTAAAAGCATGGTCAAATTTTCTTGCTACATACTGAGAACTCTGAGCCCCTCAACTTCCTGCTCTGCATCCTTTATCGTCGTTGTTTTAATCTTTTGAACAATGGGGCTTTGTCTAGGTTCCCCAAATATACTGTAGATGTGGCACTACGATGATTGGTTGAGCCTCTCACTGTTAAAGACTAGATGGTTCATTTTCCTCTTATGCTAGTTGGATATACCCTCCTTGCCCTTACTTTTTGCTATGATGATTGGTTGAGCCTCCTCACTGTTAAAGATTAGATGGTTCATTATCCTCTTCTGCTAGTTGGACATACCCTCCTTGCGCTTACTTTTTGCTATGATGATTGGTTGAGCCTCCTCACTGTTAAAGATTAGATGGTTCATTATCCTCTTCTACTAGTTGGACATACCCTTCTCGCGAGGCTTTATTAAAAAGTCTTACATTTCTTATACCTCGTTCATACCCTTCTTCACTGTGCTTGTGATAGTTTTGATGAATGATGGGAGATTTCTCTTTGAACTGTCATAGCTATCATTGCCCTTAGATTGAGCATTGAGCTCATAAATGAAATAAAGAAGGTGTTGTGCTTGCTTTATATATAACTAAAAACTTTAATGAATGGAAATAATAACAAAAGCAGGATGAAGAGTGCTCAAAAATTTAAATCAAGGAACCAAAAACGCAATATCCAATCTGTGTAGTCTGTCAATGCCATGTTCCATAAAACATGAGATTGAATGAGTTTGAGGATTATCCGAATTGCTCACATGGGATGTATTTCAATTTTATTTTTGGTGGAAAGTTTAATTATTTATTTTGTTCAAAATTCTTTCCAGTATTTGGTGTGATGTTGCTGCTCAATTTAGCTTATTTTTATTTTGATGTATAGTTCAGTAACGCAAATGGACAATTTTGAAGTTTTTCGTTTTTTATTTTTCTGATTTTTTTCCCTCTTTTTTTGGTTTCCAAAAATAATTTTGGAGTGCGAGTTTCTAACAGTTTGGAAATCAGGAGTTGGACTAGGAAAAGGGGACTATTTGTTAGCCAAGAAGATGGCTGATCAGTCCAAGAAAAAGCATAAGAAAAACAAGATGAATGAAGTGAGTGATGCTGGGATTTCTGAAACTGAGCTGGAAGGCAATGGTGTGGGAGTTGAGGGCTGTGAACGCTTGGATAAAGAAGATGTGAAAGAAAGGAAGAATGATAAAGGAAGGAAAAAGGAAAAGGATAATCCGAAGAAAAAGAAAGTAATGGAAGACAGTTGCAAGGGTATTGTGGAGAGGAAGAAAACTGATGAACAGGAGCAAGTTAAAGAGCTTGTCATCATGGAGGACCAAGCTGGAAATGTTAATGAAAAGCTTGGGAACAAGAAAAAGAAGAGAGGTAAGGATAATGGCCACTTAAATGCAAGTAACATATGTGATGATGTGCATCAACAAGATAAAGAGGTTGAAACTGTAGGGTTTATGGAAAGTCAAAATGGAGAACATTTAGAGGAATCCAAATCCGATGATGGACACAAGAGGAATTTTATAGATGAACTAGGAAAGAAGAAAAAGAAGCGAAAGAAGGGAAAGGAAATTGATGCTCAGTCTGCTGCAAGGGAAGGTATTCTGGCTAAGAAAAACAACCCAATGAGAGCTGATTCGACCATGGATGAGGAGCAGGACAAAAACATGGGGATTTTGAATGCTTAAAGGCAAGGGTGATAAGGAAAAATCAATTAAAAAAGGTTCTCAAGATTCTAAATCACCAAAAAGCTCCAAAAATTTTCAACCAATGTAGAGGTTTTCCCATCATCTGAAGTTGTGCCTAATGGGAATGAAAAGAATAAAGATTCGTTAGTACGAGGTAAAAGATTCTCAAAAGAAGAAGATGAAATTGTGAGACAGGCAGTTTTAAATTATATTGAGGAAAATTGTTTGGGAGATGAAGGTTTAACAATGGTTCTGAATTGTCGGTCTCACCCTAAAGTATTCAATTGCTGGAAAGAAATAGGGGATTGCTTACCATACAGGTCTCATCATTCTGTTTATTACCATGCTCATGTTGTGTTCCTAAGGTCTAAGGATCGTAAATGGACCAAGGAAGAGTATGAATCTGTGCTGGAATTCCATAATAAGTGTGGTTCAAAATGGAGAGCTTTGGCTGATGAACTAGGTAAACATAATCTTCAGGTGAGGGATACCTGGCGTAGAATAAAATTTGCTAAACGAAAAAGGGGATGTTGGAACCAGGAGGAGTATCAGAATTTATTTAAGTTAGTGAACAAGGATTTATTAGTGAAGGTTTCTGAGGTGAAAAAATCAATGCATGGGATGTTACGAGATAATATATGTTGGTCTGGTATCAGTGAAACAATGGAAACCCGAACTCATGCAGCTTGCTGTCTGAAATGGTACCATCAATTGTCATCACCTATGGTTGCTGAAGGGAAATGGGCTGATGCTGATGACTATCACTTAATTATTGCACTTTATCAGTTGGATGCAAGCTGCTTAGAAGATGTGAATTGGGACAATCACATTGACCACAGGTCTGGAGATGTATGTCGGAAGCGTTGGAAACAAATGGTTCTTCACATTGGTCAGCATGCAACCAAGTCTTTTGCTGAACAACTTGAGGTGCTAGCAACCAGGTACTGTCCTGATTTACTTGATGCAAAATTGGCCTGGGATAACAAACCTTTCGTGGATTAATTTTGTGATTTTACACTATTGCAATTTTTTTTCTGTTGTAGTATTACTTTTGACAGTTTAGAAATACTGAACCTAGTTGTAATGTTTAGTTTAGTGTCATCTTAGAGTAGATAAGTTCTCTTAATCATTGTTTTGTTTGAAATAAACGCTATGATCATATAATCATTCCCAATGTGTAATGGAGTTTGGTTTGATTTGCTTTTGGTGTATCTTTACTTCTGTAGTCTTCTGCATATCTTTCCATGCCTCTGTCCTCTGTTATGGCTATGTTTGGACTATAACAGAGGGGAACTATTATCTAAATTAATACTATATAAAGTCCTATGGCTATGGTCCCAGGTTTTATTGTCTTATATGATTGGCATCGATGGATCATTTGCAGAAAATTTAAAGGGAAGATTAATATTATATTATTAAAATAATTTAAGAATTAATTAATTTGAAATTTTATATTACAGATTAATTTTATCAAGTTTTTTATAGTTTGAAAATTAAATATGTCTATTTGTTTAATCAAATTGGAAGTTGCAAGCTTTTGGAACATTTTAAACAAAGTAATATTTTTATTCCTCTGTTTGCTTAAATTTTTATTTTATTTTATTTTATATGTAAAGATTAAATTAATAATTTTTTAAAAACTAGGAATAAGTAATAATCAATACACCTCAAAGATGATTCTAGAATCAGATTTGGACGGGCGGGAAATTCCAGTCTAGCCCATTCCTTCTTGCCAAAAACCCAGGGAAACCCTCTTCTGCATAAACACACACTAAACAACGCTCTCCGATAATGGCAGAAGCAAAAGAAGATCCATATGGCTGGCTAATCAACTTGTGCCAGCCCACTTCTTCTCAGGAATTGAAGTTACAAACATGCTCTTTTGCCGGAGAGTCCGATTTCCTTCCTGATTGTGTTGATTCAATGGCCACTTCTGCACAGGGAACTGAGCCGTTGCGTACCGTCATCGGCTCCCAACCGGACATCGATAATCAGAAAAGTTCTTCGATTGACAAAAGTGACACTCAAGAGAATGAGAAATTCTTAACACCTCCCGAGAGTCATATTCCTTCGTCCACCTCTTCGCAGGAAGATCGGCAAGGTCTGAAAATGGTCACTCCCGGTGACGCGAAAGGAAGTGTTTCAGTCGTTGCAGAGACGATGTTTGATGCCGATGATGGGCGTGTGGAAAATAATAAGGTGAGTATTAATTTGGGGACGGGGGATAAAAAATTAGGATTTTCAAATGCTGAAAAAATAATCACTGAGGCTGAGGATTCGGACGGTAATTGTCGGGATAGCGTAAATGAGGTTGGGGAAATTGGGAGATTTCGATGTGAATTAAAGAGATTTCGCAATCCTAACAGCGAATTAGATCATAAAACCATGTCCAAGAAAATTAGGGTTTCGGAGCAAAGCAAGGACTCTTTGGATACGGAGGAAATTGATGAGGAGAGACAATTTGATAAGGAAGTGGACAAGAAAGTAGGAGAGAGCAGCAGCAGTAGATATGTAAAAGTGAAGAAGGCATCCTGGACGGATATTGTGAATGCATTAGAAAAGATTTTCGAGAAGGAAGATGATGATGATGTTCCTGAAGATATCGATTTATTGGAGGTGGTAAAAAGACGGGGTATTACTTTTCCTAAACCTAGATGGCTTTGATAACTTGCTTACTTTCTTGGAAGGAAAAATGGTACAGTTTTTTTAGGTGCTTAACAATCATCCGCCATTGCAGAACCTCTTTGCAGCAGAGAGAGTCTTCTTGTATTTTGCAGATGGTTGATTCTCTCTCTGTGGTTATGGTGGAAATGAAATCCCAGTTATTACGGTTAAGAAGTCCCATTTCAAAATCTCAAATTTAGGTGCTTGCGTAACAATCATCATCCGATCCACCATAGCTTTTGTTTTTGCAGCATTGATGCCATTGTACTACTGTATTTTACACACTGCTTTGGTAGGGTTTTCGTATATTTTGCAGTTGGTGGTTCTCTGATTTTGGTAGAAATGAAATCGTGTCAACCCAATCTAAGCTAACCAACCAACCCAACGCGTATCTTATATTTGATGGAGATCTATATATATATATATTTGGAAAAATCCTCTTTAAAAATTTAGTTTGTTATAGTGTATGATTATGACTTTGTTTATTTACTTTTTTGACTTTTATTCTTCACTAAATTGTAGTAAATATATAGGTTGTTTACTTCAGTCCGTCCAGCTGGCCTTTCTTCTTGCTGGGATCGTCCCATCTGGTCTTTGAACAAGACTGGAATTTTCTCAACTAGTTCTATCCGGAAGATTTTGCAGCCGCATCATCACGAGCAGGAGTTTCCCTGGAAACGTGTATGGAAATTTAAAGGCCC
>JAHSUH010003438.1:570000-725000 GCA_025388415.1 Cynanchum wilfordii
GTACATTTTGAAAATCCTTTTTAATTAATAAATATACATTATAGGTAATTCGAAAGCCGAAGTTAGAAAACAAAGAAAAATCAATCAGTCTTTGGATTCTTGCGATTACATACTTGCATTTACACAACAAGTCTCTTATTAATTTCGATTCAATTCTAGAAAGAAGAAGAAAAAGAAGAAATGTGCTTCTCATCAACCCAATACAAAGCAACAACAATATTTACCCAATGCCTAAAGAACTCCAAAAAAAATTTGTGCAAATTTTCATCCAGATTTGCTAATCCTAGAAATAATCAAAACATAGTTTAACATCTATCAAGACATTTAGATCTAACCCATGATTCAACAAGAGCATGAAATTCATTTGTGGCAACTGTGAACAATAAAATTCTTTTCTTCGTGGATCCGAGGGCATTTTGGGCTTGTCTCGATCCAATGGATTTTGATTTCTTCCGAGGGGCGTTTTGGGCTGGATCTCGGAATAGATTTGAACATCGAGGGCCTTTGGGCTAGATCTCGATCCATCTGTATTTGATTTGATTTTTGACTTCTCGAGAGCCTTGGGGCTTGACCTCGAAGGGAGAGAGGATGCGCCAAAAACTATGGACGATCCCCGAAGGGAATCGTCGGAGTTTCTTTTCTTCTCTGCCACCACCGATTTCCACCTCTAATTTCCACATCTTCTCTTGGTCTCTATTTATAGATAAAGAGAGTGACAATCAATGGCTATTAGTTTGCCGTGTGTCACTCATCCAAGAGCAAAATCTTTCAATATCTTCAATATTTATTTAAATATATAAATAAAATTTCAGTGTCTACAAATTGCCCCCTGAAACTTGTTCAGGGTTAATTTGAAGAATTATTACGTGGACAAGTTTCTAAGTATCTCATAAATATCGAATCGTATTTGAGTCTATCTTGAATTTGACTCGCAGATAAATACGATTCAAATTTGAATTTAAGCGGATAAAGATAATATTTTTTTAAAAAAAAAATTGAATTGAGTCAATTTGACTCGTAGATAAATACGATTTTTTTTTTTTTTTTTTTTTCCTCTTTTTTTTTTTTTTTTTTTTTCATTTTTTTTTTTGTCGTTTTTTTTTCTCTTGTTTTTGACTTTTTTTTTTTCAAGACTGAACTTAGAATTTTATGTTCTAAGCCTCCTACGTATCCCTTACCTTTTAGGAATCAAGTCTAACGTAGTTCAATATCATAGATAGTTTATACTCGTATCAAGGAGTCTGTGGACGGTTTACACTCGTATCAAGAAGTCTTTTTATATGTATACAGTTTACACTCTTATCAAGGAGTCTTTGCATCAATATGGACAGTTTTCACTCGTGTCAAGGAGTTTTTGACAAGGTCGCAATACCAATGTTGATCTGCCTCATTGAGTTTGAATTTTTTTTTTCATTTGAAGGTTGATTCACTGGTCTGTTTTTTTTTCGGATCTGCAAACACATTCCTTCTGTTCCATGATATTTGACGAAAAAGGGATGGGCGGTAAAGATGGTCCCACTGGGCGTGCCAAATTTGTGAACAATAAAATTCTTTTCTTCGTGGATCCGAGGGCATTTTGGGCTTGTCTCGATCCAATGGATTTTGATTTCTTCCGAGGGGCGTTTTGGGCTGGATCTCGGAATAGATTTGAACATCGAGGGCCTTTGGGCTTGATCTCGATCCATCTGTATTTGATTTGATTTTTGACTTCTCGAGAGCCTTGGGGCTTGACCTCGAAGGGAGGGAGGATGCGCTAGAAACTATGGACGATCCCCGAAGGGAATCGTCGAGTTTCTTTTTTCTTCTCTGCCACCACCGATTTCCACCTCTGATTTCCACATCTTCTCTTGGTCTCTATTTATAGATGAAGAGAGTGACAATCAATGACTATTAGTTTGCCGTGTGTCACTCATCCAAGAGCAAAATCTTTCAATATCTTCAATATTTATTTAAATATATAAATAAAATTTCAGTGTCTACAAATTGCCCCCTGAAACTTGTTCAGGGTTCATTTGAAGAATTATTACGTGGACAAGTTTCTAAGTATCTCATAAATATCGAATCGTATTTGAGTCTATCTTGAATTTGACTCGCAGATAAATACGATTCAAATTTGAATTTAAGCGGATAAAGATAATATTTTTTTTAAAAAAAAATTGAATTGAGTCAATTTGACTCGTAGATAAATTTTTTTTTTTTTTTTTTTTTTTACTTTTTTTTTTTTTCCCTCTTTTTCTCTTTTTTTTTTTTCTCTTTTTTTTTCTTTTGTTTTTTTTTTTTTTTTCAAGACTGAACTTAGAATTTTATGTTCTAAGCCTCCTACGTATCCCTTACCTTTTAGGAATCAAGTCTAACGTAGTTCAATATCATAGATAGTTTATACTCGTATCAAGGAGTCTGTGGACAGTTTACACTCGTATCAAGAAGTCTTTTTATATGTATACAGTTTACACTCTTATCAAGGAGTCTTTGCATCAATATGGACAGTTTTCACTCGTGTCAAGGAGTTTTTGACAAGGTCGCAATACCAATGTTGATCCGCCTCATTGAGTTTGAATTTTTTTTTTATTTGAAGGTTGATTCACTGGTCTGTTTTTTTTTCGGATCTGCAAACACATTCCTTCTGTTCCATGATATTTGACGAAAAAGGGATGGGCGGTAAAGATGGTCCCACTGGGCGTGCCAAATTTGTGAACAATAAAATTCTTTTCGTCGTGGATCCGAGGGCATTTTGGGCTTGTCTCGATCCAATGGATTTTGATTTCTTCAGAGGCGGTTTTGGCTGGATCTCGGAATAGATTTGAACATCGAGGGCCTTTGGGCTTGATCTCGATCCATCTGTATTTGATTTGATTTTTGACTTCTCGAGAGCCTTGGGGCTTGACCTCGAAGGGAGGGAGGATGCGCTAGAAACTATGGACGATCCCCGAAGGGAATCGTCAGAGTTTCTTTTCTTCTCTGCCACCACTGATTTCCACCTCTGATTTCCACATCTTCTCTTGGTATCTATTTATAGATGAAGAGAGTGACAATCAATGACTATTAGTTTGCCGTGTGTCACTCATCCAAGAGCAAAATCTTTCAATATCTTCAATATTTATTTAAATATATAAATAAAATTTCAGTGTCTACAAATTGCCCCCTGAAACTTGTTCGGGGTTAATTTGAAGAATTATTACGTGGACAAGTTTCTAAGTATCTCATAAATATCGAATCATATTTGAGTCTATCTTGAATTTGACTCGCAGATAAATACGATTCAAATTTGAATTTAAGCGGATAAAGATAATATTTTTTTTAAAAAAAATTGAATTGAGTCAATTTGCCTCGTAGATAAATACGATTTTTTTTTACTTTTTTTTTCTTTTTTTTTTTTCTTTTTTTTTTTTTTTTTTTTTTTTTTTTTTCATTTTTTTTTTTTTTTTTTTTTTTTTTTTTTTTTTTTTTTTTTTCAAGACTGAACTTAGAATTTTATGTTCTAAGCCTCCTACGTATCCCTTACCTTTTAGGAATCAAGTTTAACGTAGTTCAATATCATAGATAGTTTATACTCGTATCAAGGAGTCCGTGGACGTTTACACTCGTATCAAGGAGTCTTTTTATATGTATACAATTTACACTCTTATCAAGGAGTCTTTGCATCAATATGGAGCAGTTTTCACTCGTGTTAAGGAGTTTTTGACAAGGTCGCAATACCAATGTTGATCTGCCTCATTGAGTTTGAATTTTTTTTTTCATTTGAAGGTTGATTCACTGGTCTTTTTTTTTCGGATCTGCAAACACATTCCTTCTGTTCCATGATATTTGTCGAAAAAGGGATGGGCGGTAAAGATGGTCCACTGGGGCGCGCAAATTTGTGAACAATAAAATTCTTTTCGTCGTGGATCCGAGGGCATTTTGGGCTTGTCTCGATCCAATGGATTTTGATTTCTTCCGAGGGGCGTTTTGGGCTGGATCTCGGAATAGATTTGAACATCGAGGGCCTTTGGGCTTGATCTCGATCCATCTGTATTTGATTTGATTTTTGACTTCTCGAGAGCCTTGGGGCTTGACCTCGAAGGGAGGGAGGATGCGCTGGAAACTATGGACGATCCCCGAAGGGAATCGTTAGAGTTTCTTTTCTTCTCTGCCACCACCGATTTCCACCTCCGATTTCCACATCTTCTCTTGGTCTCTATTTATAGATGAAGAGAGTGACAATCAATGACTATTAGTTTGCCGTGTGTCACTCATCCAAGAGCAAAATCTTTCAATATCTTCAATATTTATTTAAATATATAAATAAAATTTCAGTGTCTACAAATTGCCCCCTGAAACTTGTTCAGAGTTAATTTGAAGAATTATTACGTGGACAAGTTTCTAAGTATCTCATAAATATCGAATCGTATTTGAGTCTATCTTGAATTTGACTCGCAGATAAATACGATTCAAATTTGAATTTAAGCGGATAAAGATAATATTTTTTTTAAAAAAAATTGAATTGAGTCAATTTGACTCGTAGATAAATATTTTTTTTTTTTTTTTTTTTTTTTTTTTTTTTTTTTTTTTTTTTTTTTTTGCCTTTTTTTTCATTCATTTTTTTTTGTCGCTTTTTTTTTCTCTTGTTTTTGACTTTTTTTTTTCAAGACTGAACTTAGAATTTTATGTTCTAAGCCTCCTACGTATCCCTTACCTTTTAGGAATCAAGTTTAACGTAGTTCAATATCATAGATAGTTTATACTCGTATCAAGGAGTCTGTGGACAATTTACACTCGTATCAATGAGTCTTTTTATATGTATACAGTTTACACTCTTATCAAGGAGTCTTTGCATCAATATGGATAGTTTTCACTCGTGTTAAGGAGTTTTTGACAAGGTCGCAATACCAATGTTGATCTGCCTCATTGAGTTTGATTTTTTTTTTCATTTGAAGGTTGATTCACCTGGTCTTTTTTTTTTTTTGGATCCGCAAACACATTCCTTCTATTCCATGATATTTGACGAAAAAGGGATGGGCGGTAAAGATGGTCCCACTAGGCGTGCCAAATTTGTGAACAATAAAATTCTTTTCGTCGTGGATCCGAGGGCATTTTGGGCTTGTCTCGATCCAATGGATTTTGATTTCTTCCGAGGGGCGTTTTGGGCTGGATCTCGGAATAGATTTGAACATCGAGGGCCTTTGGGCTTGATCTCGATCCATCTGTATTTGATTTGATTTTTGACTTCTCGAGAGCCTTAGGGCTTGACCTCGAAGGGAGGGAGGATGCGCCAGAAACTATGGACGATCCCCGAAGGGAATCGTCAGAGTTTCTTTTCTTCTCTGCCACCACTGATTTCCACCTCCGATTTCCACATCTTCTCTTGGTCTCTATTTATAGATGAAGAGAGTGACAATCAATGACTATTAGTTTGCCGTGTGTCACTCATCCAAGAGCAAAATCTTTCAATAGCTTCAATATTTATTTAAATATATAAATAAAATTTCAGTGTCTACAGCAACATCACCTCCCATTGCACTTTCGAATTTCTTTCCGCGTGAATGCCATTTTTCTAAACGCCATTGCATTTTCTAAACACCATTTTTTTAAAAAAAATTTTCCTTTCTTCTCACCGGCGAAGAGTGAACCTCTTCTTTGATTAATTGATCATTGAATGTTGAGTGACTATCAAGGGGTGAGAAGCGAATCAACAAAATTTGAGTCATATTTAGATTTCAATAATTGTTTGACAAATCCAAGTTGTTTACCTTTTTTTTGTTTTACTCTTTTTTGTTTTATTTTTTTTAATGACGATTTTACCCTTTTTTTAATTAATTAAATAATGTAAACTGTTAAGTTTTTAAATTTTTTAACATAATTTGTTAAATATGACTTTATTTTTCAAAGTTAAAAAAAAATATTTTGAGACTAAACATATCAAAAGTAAATTTATTTGAGATAAAACTCACCAATTATTCAAAAAGAAAAAGAAATAATCCAACGCGGCGGAAGTACAGAGCTACAACTCGTATTCAAGTTTAGCACTTACGTATCCGACTAACTGAACCGGAAGCTTTTTTTTTTTTTTTTGCCGGACTCGGGTCGGGGCCCACTTCTCCATGTTTCTTTTAAAATGAAAAAAGTGAAAAAGTTGACACGATCCATCCAATACTCTCCGCCGCCCCATTTTTATTCCTTAGCTGTCTCTCTCTCTCTCTCTCTCTCTCTCTCTCTCTCTCTCTCATCTTTTCCCGATACCCCCAAAACAAACCCAACTAAAAACCCTCATTCTGCCATTTCTTTTTTTTTTTTTTTGGGTTTCCCCGATTACAAAATAAAAAGAAGAAATAATTGGAAGAATAAAAAAGAGGGGAGGGGAATTCGAGAAATTCAAGAACTTCCAGGTAAAGAAAATCCTTGAATTTCGCTTCTTCTCATATGTCCTGTTATTTGTTCTTCTTTTTGATTGATGTTAATTATCATGATTATTATTATTATTATTGGTTGGTCAATCGAGCATTTTCCTGTTCGTTGTTTCCCAATTTATCTTTCGTGGATCTGTCGGCTTAATATTTGAATTTATTGATTGTTTTTTATTTTATTCGGGGAAGGAGTCTTCTTTGTTAATCTGCTGGACAAATTGAAAATTGAATTCTAGGCTGTGTTCTTTTATATCTGATTTATATATATTGTTAGTTTTAATTTCCTTTTGGCATTCATTTCTGATGGCGGAATTGGTGAAATGAATGTTTTCTTATCCCCTCCCAATGTTGCTGATGGACAATTGCCTGGTTAAGCGGAGAAGTTCTTCTTCTCCTTCTTAATGGGAAGACTTTTTTCAGAGATATTTTAAACATTTTTTAACCTTTTATTTGTGAAATTCGTGGAATTGATTTGATCTTTTCCATAATGATATTATATGATCAGAATTGACTGATGTAATGCGTTTATTGCAAGTAGAAATGTGTAATTGAAGGGGCATTTATTGTGCGTTAGGTTGTTTATACGAGGATTTATTGAAGTTTTTATTAAAGTAAGTTGTTGAGGTTATCCTTGGGTATAGATCTCTCTCTCTCTCACACATAACTGTAACTCCGTTGTAAATTTGTACATAAACTTCAAGATCTCAGGTATTAACCTTTTTTCTTTTCTATTTTATTTATTTTTTAATTTATTTTTAATTTATGTTGCTCAAACAATTGAGATCGTATGATGAGATAGTGGTAATTGTATTGATCTGATTAAAGTGATTTGTAGTTTTCGTGAATTTCTGATGGATGCTTGTCATTGGATAGGCACATGCACCTGAAAGCGGCCCCTAAAAGTGTGAAAGAAAACATATATTTGAGAAAGGATGCGTAAGTGGCTGTGCTGTACCTGTAACGTTGAAGAGTCTTACCCGGCAAATGAGAATGAGCCCTTTAGAAGCCCAAAGGATCATGTTGATGGTATTTCCTCTTCATTTCTTCTGGTGCTTTTATTTTCTTTGTTTGTTTACTTTGGCTCTTTTGGAATCTGTCCCATGTATGTGTCTTTCCTTGATCTAAATTGCCAGAAAGTAGAAAAGTTATGATAGTCTACTTATTGCATTCTGACACAGACTGCATCATGAAGGCTGTTGCTCAAAGTAAGGAAAAATTAGAATAGTAATAGAGGGAAGAAAGAATTAAAAGCATGGTTAAATTTTGTTGCTAAATACTGAGAACTCTGAGTCCCTCAACTTCCTGCTCTGCATCCTTTCCCTTCCTTGTTTTAATCTTTTGAACAATGTGGCTTTGTCTAGGTTCCCAAATATATTTTAGATGAGGCACCATGATGATTGGCGGAGCCTCCTCTCAATTAAAAACTAGATGGTTCATTTTCCTCTTCTGCAAATTGGACATAAATCGCCCTCCAAATATGTACCTCTTTCAATATTTTGTATACAACCAAAAATTAGATTTGGAAATGAACCTCACATTAATAGTGATACAATCCAAGAAATTTCATGAACATTCATGACTTCTGTCAAAAACCTCAGCAAATATATTCATATTCATATTCATTCAAAGGATAATCTTCACAGTCATCTTTACATTTCTAATACCTCATTCATACCCCTTTTCACTGGACTTGTGATAGTTTTGGTGAACGATTTGAGGTTTCCCTCTGAACTGTCATAGCTATCATTGGCCTTAAATTGAGCATTTGGCTTACAAAATGAAATAAAGGTGTTGTACTTGCTTTTAGATAACAGTTAATGAAGAAATGAAAAATGCAATGTTCTAACTGTGTAAGTCTGTTAATGCCATGTACCATACAACATGAGATTGAATTGATGAAAGTAAAATTAATTGTCTCCCAAATTATCTGCTAGGCATATCTTGATATTTAAAAGTTGTTATTCCTTTCTCTTTATGTTGCAGAAATTGAAAATCAAGTACATTGCAATATTGTTCTCCCTTGCTACTCCTTCCAAATGTGAATAACTTTTCTAGTAGAACTCTAGATTTTATCAACCCTCTGATATGTGACAATAAAGGTATAGGTAATTAGTAATAGTTCCCTTATTGGACCTGCACATGAAAATGAATTCTGGGCTCAGAGATGTACAAGGCCTCCTTCGAGTCAGCTGCAATTACTTATTTGTATGCATTACTGGTAGCCATTTTCCTAGTTAAAGTTTAAATTTTGCAAGATAGGTGTTTCTATATGTGTTATTCAGCACTTTTCTGAAACTTAACATTTAATTTTGAGCATCTAGGGCAACAAAGAGGGTCAAAGGTATCAGCTCCTGTGAAGTCTGAACCACAGAAGGTTGCACCACCTATTGAAGTTCCGGCATTATCCCTGGATGAATTGAAAGACAAAACTGACAATTTTGGATCAAAGGCTTTAATTGGTGAGGGATCTTATGGAAGAGTGTACTATGCGAACCTGGATAATGGAAAAGCAGTGGCAGTAAAAAAGCTTGATGTGTCATCTGAACCAGAACCAAATGTTGAATTTCTGACTCAGGTAGGTCTATGAGTGACTTAATGCCTGTTTCTAATTTTCACGCAAAATTGTTTAGAATATTTTTACAGTGCGTTCTGTTTGGTAATTTGATCATTTGTCTATCTTTCCTAGGTTTCCATGGTTTCAAGGTTGAAGCATGAGAATCTTGTACAGTTACTTGGCTACTGTGTAGATGGAAATCTTCGTGTATTAGCTTATGAGTTTGCAACCATGGGATCTCTTCATGACATATTGCATGGTATGGGAGATTGTTGTTTGATTTTCTTTTAACTTTCCAATGTATCCTTGATAAAAGGCTTCTAGATATTTATTGGTTTATTGCTGCTGTTGCTGTTATTGTTATTATGACAATTTTTATAATTTTGTATCTCAAAAAAAGAACAAATAATATACGTACTTTTTTCCCCCTTTTTTGGGTATTTGAAGGTAGGAAAGGTGTACAAGGTGCTCAGCCTGGTCCAGTTCTTGATTGGATAACGCGGGTTAGAATAGCAGTGGATGCTGCTAGGGGACTTGATTATTTGCATGAAAAGGTTCAACCTTCAATAATACACAGAGATATCAGATCCAGCAATGTGCTTGTTTTTGAAGACTATAAGGCAAAAATTGCAGATTTCAATCTTTCAAATCAGGCTCCTGATATGGCTGCTCGCCTTCATTCAACCAGAGTCCTGGGGACATTTGGTTATCATGCACCAGAGTAATAGAAACTCTCCTCTTCATTTATATGTTCATGCATGCATGAATCTCATTTTTCAGCCTGTTTCTGTCTATTATTCAAAATTTGAACTGTTTTACTCTGTATGAATTTGTCATGATTCTTCACCTTGATGTACCTGGAGATGAAACTTTTGATCTTAGTCAAGCATTATGTTCGTTAGTATAGCTTTTTGCTTGTCTAAAAATATAACTTATTTTGGAGGGGAACAATACTTTCAAAATGTAAGCTGCTTTTTGGAATCCCATGTGTTAAATGATTTTTCTCTAGTATTGCCAGTCTTTCCTACTTCAGTTTCCTAGGTGGTTTGAAACCAAAGAAGTCGATTCTTGCGTTGCTTGGGCTGTTATGTAGAAAAGGAGTTGTTTGTGTTGGGCGTATGTATGTAGTGTGACTGTGTGATCAGAAGTGACTGCAAATATTCATTTGATAATTTTTGTAGACAAGACAGGATATTCTTCTTGTGGAAGTTAATAGTGAATTTCAGCATTGTTCCTGTCCTTTAGGTTTTGATAGATAATATAATGGTTACAAATTTTATTATACTAGATAAACGGATGTCCTTGACAATATTGCACTTTCTAAATTTCATTTTGAAAATGTTGAGCAGATATGCAATGACTGGACAGCTTACACAAAAGAGTGATGTGTATAGTTTTGGCGTGGTTTTACTGGAGCTATTGACTGGTAGGAAACCAGTTGATCACAATATGCCTCGTGGGCAACAGTCTCTTGTTACTTGGGTGAGCATTTTTGCATCTTTCTGTTTGTATCGTCCAACTTCCTGTTTTAAACATTGAATGAAATGAACATTGTGTGCTAATTAATATTTCTGCCTTAAAATTTTAATAGACACCATCTGCCAGTGTTTTATTTGCTTTGGGAAGTACTAACTTAATTGACCTTGGTTACTTTGCATTATGATAGGCCACTCCAAGATTAAGCGAGGACAAAGTTAAACAGTGTATAGACCCAAAACTGAAGGAATATCCTGCTAAGGGAGTTGCTAAGGTAAATTTCTGTAGTTCATCTGGCTAGCCCACCCCATCCTTTATTTTCCTAGATGACAAAGAAAGAATAATGACTAAAAGTTGCTACTTGTATTATTTTCTAATACAGCTGGCGGCAGTTGCTGCACTATGCGTGCAGTATGAGGCTGAATTCAGGCCAAATATGAGCATTGTTGTCAAGGCCCTCCAGCCTCTCCTAAAATCTCAAGTCCTCCCTGCTCCTGAGAGTTAGTATTTAAGTGTTTGGGGTTAATGTTTGGCTTGGAAGGCTACATAGTTTGAGTATATTTCTTCCCAATTTTATTGCCCTCTCCTTACAAATATATATTTCTTCCCATTTGCAAAAACCTTTCTTAGGTTTTGGTGTTCATCTTGTAATGTGTTTTTTTGATATTTCTTTGTGGTACTGAGGTTCTTCAAATCATCATCGATTGACAGTGAAATGGTTTTTGTGGTGTGAATCTGTAGTAAGAGTGGTAGTACTTTCTCTAATGGGATTTTATGGGATGGATGGAGTAAGATGTGTGTAGTTGTGTGCTGACTGTTGAAAGTACAAACTCTTGATTTGATCAAATTCGTACCAGGATGAGCAAATTTATTTCTAACCAAAGGGGAAAACATTGTGATAGTGTGCGTCTACCATTGAAATTTATCAATGTTGTATTCTTTATTGTAATTACTTTTGCAAGCTAAGAGTTTCAAGCCCAATTATTATTATGTCTTTTTATGTTTTTATTTATTTATTTCACAAGTTGATGTTGAATTGTGAGGAGAGTTAAAAAAAAAAATCCAAATGAAGAAGGCGGGGTTTGTTCGATTCAACCTAAGAGTATGGAGGGAAACCAATTATGACTAAACTCACTCAGGGTTCCGTTTACAAGCAAGAGGAATAGGATATTCAGTTGAAACTAAGTACTTTTAAAATACATACATATATATATATATATATTTTTTTTTTACTGTTACAAATTCAATTTTTTTTTACCTAAAACAATATCTATAAAAAGATAATATAATATTATAGATTTATTGGACATTTATTTAAAAAAAAAAAAAAAAAAAAATTATTGGACATAAACCCTTATTTAAAAGATACATTATGTTATTTTTATGTATATAAATATTATTGATATTAATTATTACCCACTAATTACCATATTAATTCAACCGCAATCGTTTAATATCTCCGCGCTTTTATATTTCCGCCGCCGGCAGGGCAGTTTTGAACTTCCGGAAGTCGGCTCGCCAGGTACCTGAATACTTGAGTAAAAAATGTTTTTACGTTTTTTTTTTTTTTTTTCTTTTTTGAAATCATAAGTTTAGTTGATTTAAATGCAAAACAAAAAAGTTCAATTTTAGGTTCCTTTTCACCGGTGTTTACTCTCGCTTCTCCGACCTCCACCAGCACTCTGTTGCCGCCGCCGGCGGAAGAGTAATTTAGAGCCAGTTTTTTCAAGGTTTGTGGATTAAGTGAAATGAAGCTAAAATACTGATTTTTGTTTTTGGCCTTTTCTTTTGTTCTGTTTTTCTGTGTTTTGTATCCGATTTTTGAAGTTGACAACTCGTTAGTTATGTTTAAGGCTTGCTATTTTTGTGTTTATGCCTCTCAAACTTCAAGGGGAAATTTTTGTTTAATGTTCTGTATGTCAATGCAGATTTGAGAGACTGAGTTCATGGCGGCCTCTGCTTATAACATTACTGCAGCAGAGATTTTACAGGTATGTTGTCTTTTTTATTCTTGAATCTGTCTAAGTAAATTTTAGATAAAACGTAGTTTCTGGTTTTCAATAGAGGAAAATGTATTTTGTCCTTTTGGTTTCTATAATCTTTTGGGAGACGCTGATTTTTTTTATTTTGATGTGTGTATATATATTCTTTTAAAATTTCAGGGTTCCAATAGACAAAAACTATTCTTCTCTAGGAATCTGTCACCAAAACTGCTATGGGGTGGTGCAATTCGATCAAGCACAATACGATGTTCTGGACTTAAGATTAAGTCATCCAGCAAAGCTTAAAGCTCTGACATCAGGAAAGGTTGATGAGTTATCAACTCTTGCTCAAACATTTGATTCAGAGAAGGTTATACATTTTTATCGGGTGCCTATGATGCAAGATAGTGCCACATCTGAGCTTCTGGAGTTTTTGCAATCAAAAATATCTACCCAAGTAATTGGTTTATATACAGAACAGTGTTTTAATATTGGGTTAGATTCAAATCTATCCAGAAAGAATGTTTCTGTGCTCAAATGGCTTTTAGGAGAAACCTTTGAACCAGATAATTTGGGCATTGATAGTTTCTTGGATAAAAAGAGTAAAGATTGTCCTAATACGGTAATTGTTGAAGTTGGACCTAGGTTGTCTTTTACTACGCTGTGGTCTGCTAATGCTGTTTCAATTTGTAGAGCTTGTGGTTTGACAGAGATATATAGGATGGAACGCTCAAGAAGGTATTTGTTGTGTTTGGAGCCTGGTGGTTCATTACTTGAAAATCAGATTATTGACTTTGCTGCAATGGTGCATGATCGGATGACTGAGTGTGTTTATAATCAGAAGTTGACTTCCTTTGAGACAAATGTGAGTCCGGGGGAAGTTTGTTTTATACCAGTTATGGAAAATGGGAGGAAGGCTATGGAAGAAATTAATGACAAGATGGGTTTGGCTTTTGACGAACAGGATTTACAGTATTATACTAAGCTTTTCAGGGATGATATTAAGCGGAATTCTACAAATGTTGAGTTATTTGACATAGCACAGTCCAACAAAGAACACAGCAGACATTGGTTTTTCACTGGAAAGATTGTTATTGATGGTCAGTCTATGAATAGAACTCTTATGCAGATTGTCAAGAGTACATTGCAGGCTAATCCAAAAAATTCTGTCATTGGCTTTAAGGATAACTCAAGTGCCATAAAAGGATTTCAAGTGAAACAGTTACGACCTGAGCAGCCTGGTTCAACATGTCCACTAAATGCAAGTGATCATGACCTTGACATTTTATTTACTGCTGAAACTCATAATTTTCCATGTGCTGTGGCACCATATCCTGGTGCTGAAACTGGTGCAGGAGGCCGTATCAGGGATACCCATGCAACTGGAAGGGGCTCGTTTGTTGTGGCAGCTACTGCTGGGTATTGTGTTGGGAATCTCAATATTAAGGGTCCCTATGCTCCATGGGAAGATTCTTCTTTTACTTATCCCTCAAACTTGGCTTCCCCATTGCAGATCCTCATTGATGCCAGTAATGGTGCGTCAGACTATGATTCAAGGTTACACAAGGACTTTTGGAATGAGACTTCCTAATGGGGAAAGACGTGAATGGTTGAAACCTATTATGTTTAGTGCAGGTATTGGGCAAATAGATCATACCCACATATCAAAGGGCGAGCCTGATGTTGGGATGCTAGTTGTAAAGATTAGAGGTCCAGCATATAGAATTGGAATGGGAGGGGGTGCTGCATCCAGTATGGTTAGTGGTCAGATTGATGCTGAGCTTGATTTCAACGCTGTACAACGTGGTGATGCAGAGATGGCACAAAAATTTTACCGAGTGGTTCGTGCTTGCATTGAAATGGGAGAGAATAACCCCATCATAAGTATTCATGATCAGGGTGCTGGTGGAAATTGTAGTGTTGTGAAGGAAATAATATATCGAAAGGGTGCTAAGATTGACATAAGGGCAATTGTAGTTGGAGACAACACAATGCCTGTTTTGGAGATTTGGGGTGCAGAATATCAAGAGCAAGATGCCATATTAGTTAAGCCTGAAAGTCGAAGCCTGCTCGATGTAAGAGAGAGAGAGTATCTATGGCTGTCATTGGAACTATCAGTGGCGAGGGGACGTATTGAGTTAGTTGACGGTTGGGCTGTTGGAAAAAGCATTTCAAGTGGATTGCCACCTCCATCACTAGCTGAGGATCTAGAGCTTGAGAAAGTGCTTGGAGATATGCCCCAGAAAACTTTTGAATTCCTTCGGATAGCTAATGTTCTTGAGCCACTTGATGTTCCTACAGGAGTTACAGTGATGGATGCTTTGAAACGAGTATTGAGACTCCCTTCGGTTTGCTCTAAACAATTCTTGACTACAAAAGTTGACAGATGTGTTACTGGCCTTGTGGCACAACAGCAAACTGTAGGTCCACTGCAACTAACTCTTTCTGATGTTGCTGTTATTGGTCAATCGTATACTGATCTTACTGGAGGAGCATGTGCAATTGGTGAGCAGCCAAAAAAGGGGCTTTTGGATCCCAAAGCAATGGCAAGGCTGAGTGTTGGTGAAGCACTTACAAATCTTGTTTGGGCAAGGGTAACTTCTCTTTCTGATGTCAAGGCGAGTGGAAATTGGATGTATGCTGCCAAACTGGATGGTGAAGGAGCTGCCATGTATGATGCTGCATTAGCTCTTTCAGAAGCTATGATTGAACTTGGCATAGCAATTGATGGAGGAAAAGATAGTTTCTCCATGGCTGCACATTCATCTGGGGAAGTCGTTAAGGCTCCGGGAAATCTTGTAATCAGCACTTATGTAACTTGTCCAGATATAACAAAAACAGTGACCCCAGATTTGAAGCTTGGTAATGATGGTATTCTACTTTACATTGACTTAGCAAAAGGAAGGTGTCGCCTTGGTGGATCTGCTTTTGCTCAGGTTTTTGGTAAAGTTGGGGACAATTGCCCTGATCTTGATGATGTTTCATACCTTAAAACAGTTTTCAATTGTGTGCAAGACCTTCTTGCTGATGAGTTGATCTCTGCTGGGCATGATATCAGTTATGGAGGGTTAGTTGTCAGTGCCCTCGGGATGGCATTTGCTGGAAACTGTGGGATATCCTTAGAATTCAGTTCATCAGATAGCAGTAACATTTTCCAAATGCTTTTTGCAGAAGAGCTTGGACTTATCCTTGAGATCAGCAAGGAAAACTTTGATAAAGTGAAGGGCAAACTTTTAGATGATGGGTGTTTCTTCTGAGGTGATTGGAACTGTGACTAAATCACCAATAGTTGAATTGAAGGTTGATGGAAATACTCATTTGAGTGAGAGAACATCTTTACTACGAGATATTTGAGAAGAAACTAGCTTTGATTTGGAAAAATTCCAAAGGTTGGCTTCGTGTGTGGAATCAGAGAGAGAAGGATTGAAACATCGACATGGGCCTTCTTGGAATTTGTCCTTTGTTCCTAAACCTACTGATTAAAAATATATGACTGCCGTTAAAAAACCAAAGGTAGCAGTAATTCGAGAAGAAGGTTGCAACGGGGATCGAGAAATGGCTGCGGCATTTTTTGCTGCTGGTTTTGAACCATGGGATGTGGCAATGTCTGACCTACTGAATGGATCTATCACTTTGGATGGTTTTAGAGGAATTGTGTTTGTTGGAGGTTTTAGCTATGCTGATGTTCTTGATTCAGCAAAAGGTTGGGCAGCATCTATACGGTTTAATCAGCCCCTTTTGGATCAATTCCAGAAGTTTTATGAGCGACAAGATACTTTTAGCCTTGGGGTTTGCAATGGTTGCCAACTTATGGCATTACAAGGGTGGATTCCTGGTCCCAAGGTTGGAGGTGTTATGGGTGTGGGTGGAGATCCATCACAGCGAAGGTTCATCCACAATAAGTCTGGACGCTTTGAATGCCGCTTCACTAATGTAAGGATAGAAGAATCACCTGCAATGATGTTCAAAGGGATGGAGGGTAGCACATTAGGTGTATGGGCTGCTCATGGTGAAGGAAGAGCTTACTTTCCTGATAACAATGTAAGGGATTCAATTATGAATTCAAACTTGGCACCGGTGAGATATTGCGATGATAATGGAAAACCAACAGAAGTATATCCTTTCAACCTAAATGGCTCTCCTATGGGTGTTGCAGCAATTTGTTCTCCAGATGGTAGGCATCTTGCTATGATGCCTCATCCAGAACGCTGTTTCTTAATGTGGCAGTTCCCTTGGTATCTGAAGGAGTGGGATGTAGATAAGAAGGGTCCAAGCCCATGGTTGCAAATGTTTCAAAATGCAAGAGAGTGGTGTTCTTGAGGTAACTCATACCATTCACTATCATTTATCCTCACTTTTCTTTATCTGATTTTAACTTTCTTTATTTTATTTTATGTAGGGATAATCTTATCAATGCTTAAGGATTTCTTTTAAAGAAGAGATGTGTACAGAAGAAATTCAGTATTATCTTCTGCTGGTGATATAGTTAACAATCAAAGGGAAATAAGCCTAACTTCAGCTTGGTTATGTGATATATATGACACAGATATTTCTTATAATTTATTTCCTATTTTAGAGCCTTTTTTGTTTATTTACTTAACTTGTATCATATTTTTGGGAAAAAATGTCCTGGCTGTTTACTAGTTCTTCTGAGAAACAGTAATCTATTAGCACATATGTAGCTGCAAACAATCAGATAATGTTGGTCTTTTGTTAGCTTTCACTTAATGTTTCCAGAAAATGACTGATAATATCTCAAGAGCATAAATTTTGTTTCTTACTAATGCTGAAAAATGCAGCAGTGATTTGTTTGTGTTTTGTTTTGTTTTGTGTTGCTTCCTCTGATTTGGGGGAATGATTTTGGATTTTAGGAGTCTCTTTGATTTTTTCCAAAACTGATTTCCTGAATTTAGCTTTTCAATTGTGCTGAAGGCTTGTTTTCATTATTTATTGGAGATTCAGAACCTAATATGCCTGCAATTTTATGTTTTTTTTTTTGTATCCTACTTGTGAAGTAACACCTTCATTAATTGTCAGTAGGATGATTACTTCTAAAAGAACGGAGATTTGAATTGGGGCAATTTGTTGTAACCTTTTCCATTGAGATTGGGCTCTGAAGCCAATGTAATTCAGAGAAAGCCTGATTATTACTTTAAAAATTCAGAAAATTCTTCCCCTTTTCTCTAATCAGGGACAATGTTCTTCAAATTCAGAAAATTCATATATATATATATATATATATATCTAACTGTCCCATGTATGTGTCTTTCCTTGATCTGTATTGCCAGAAAGTAGATAAGTTATGATGGTCTACTTATTGCATTTTGAAACAGATTGCATCATGAAGGCTGTGAATAGCTAAGGAAAAATTAGAATAGTAATAGAGGGAAGAAAGAATTAAAAGCATGGTTAAAATTTGTTGCTAAATACTGAGAACTCTTGAGTCCCTCAAATTCCTGCTTTGCATCCTTTCCCCTCCTTGTTTCAATATTTTGAACAATGTGGCTTTGTCTAGGTTCCCCAAATATATTATAGATGAGGCACCATGATGGTTGGTTGAGCCTCCTCTTCTGCTAGTTGCACTAAAATGCCCTCCTAAATAATTCACTCTTTATCTATGTTATTTACTAGTTTTAAGATTTAACCATCCATCTTAGACAGAAAAAGAGTTCCTTAAGTGCCTCAGCTCCAATCTTCCTCTGGTGACTTGTTTGATACTACTCTTAAGAAATCTACCTCCCTTCTTTAAGAATGCAGCTGGAAATTGTTTATATGTCTCTTTGCAACTTACTGTACTGGCATCTTGCATTTCTAATACCTCATTCATACCCTTTTTCACTGGACTTGTGATAGATTTGGTGAACGATTGGAGGTTTCCCTCTGAACTGTCATAGCTGTCATTGCCCTTAAATTGAGAATTTCACTCACAAAATGAAATGAAAAAGGTCTTTTTGTATTTGCTTTTAGATAAAAGTTAATCAAGGAATGAAAAATGCAATGTCCTATCTGTGTAAGTCTGTTAATGCCATGTACCATAAATATGAGATTGAATTGATGAAAGTAAAATTAACTGTATCCCAAATTATCTGCTAGGCATATCTTGATATTTGAAAGAAGTTATTCCATTCTCTGTATGTCGCAGAAAATTGCAAATCAAGTACATTGCAACATTGTTCTCTCTTGCTACTCCTTCCAAATGTGAAAAACCTTTCTAGTAGAACTCTACAATTTTATCTACCCTCTGATTTGTGACAATAAAGGTATAGGTGATTAGTAATAGTTCCCTTATTGGACCTGCACATGAAACAGAATTCTGGGCTCAGAGATGTACTTGTATGCATTACTGATAACCATTTTCCTGGTTAAAGTTTAAATTTCGCAATATAAGTATTTTTATGTGTGTTATTCAGCACTTTTTTATTACTTAGGTATCAGCTCCTGTCAAGTCTGAACCACAGAAGGCAGCACCACCTATTGAAGTTCTAGCATTATCCCTGGATGAATTGAAAGGCAAAACTGACATTTTGGATCAAAGGCTTTAATTGGTGAGGGATCTTATGGAAGAGTGTACTATGCGAACCAGGATAATGGAAAAGCAGTGGCAGTAAAAAAGCTTGATGTGTCATCTGAACCAGAACCAAATGTTGAATTTCTGACTCAGGTAGGTCTATGCGTGACTTACTGCCTGTTTCTAAGTTTCAGGCAAAATTGTTTTTAATATTTTTACACTGTGTGTTATGTTTGGTAATTTGATCATTTGTCTATTTTTCCTTGGTTTCCATGGTTTCAAGATTGAAGCATGAGAATCTTGTACAGTTACTTGGCTACTGTGCAGATGGAAATCTTCGTATATTAGCTTATGAGTCTAAACCCTGGGATCTCTTCATGACATATTGTATGGTATGGGAGATTATCGTTTGATTTTCTTGTACCTTTCCAATATATGTTTGATAAAAGGCTTCTAGATGTTTATTGGTATATTGCTGCGGCTGTTGTTGTTATTTTTACACTTGTTATAATTTTGTATCTCTAAAAAGGAACAAATAATATGCATGCTTTTTTCCCCCTTTTTTTGGGTATTTGAAGGTAGGAAAGGGGTACAAGGTGCTCAGCCTGGTCCAGTTCTTGATTGGATAACGCGGGTTAGAATTGCAGTGGATGCTGCTAGGGGACTTGAATATTTGCATGAAAAGGTTCAACCTTCTATTATACACAGAGATATCAGATCCAGCAATGTGCTGGCTTTTGAAGACTATAAGGCGAAAATTGCAGATTTCAATCTTTCAAATCAGGCTCCTGATATGGCTGCTCGCCTTAATTCAACTAGAATCCTCGGGACATTTGGTTATCATGCACCAGAGTAATAGAAACTCTCCTCTTGATTTATATGCTCATGCATGCATGCATCTCATTTTTCAGCCTGTTTCTGTCTATTATTCAAAATTTGAACTGTTTCACTCTGTATGAATTTGTCATGATTCCTCACCTTCTTGTACCTGGAGATGAAACTTTTGATCTTAGTCAAGCATTATGTTCGTTAGTATACCTTTTTGCTTGTCTAAAAATATAACTTATTTTGGAGGGGAACAATACTTTCAAAATGTAAGCTGCTTTTTGGATCCCATGTGTTAAATGATTTTTCTCTAGTGTTGCCAGTCTTTCCTACTTCAGCTTCCAAGGTGGTTTGAAACCAAAGAAGTCGATTCTTGCGTTGCTTGGGCTGTTATGTAGAAACTGAGTTGTTTGTGTTGGGTGTATGTATGTAGTGTGACTGTGATCAGAAGTGACTGCAAATATTCATTTGATAATTGTTGTAGACAAGACAAGATATTCTTCTTGTGGAAGTTTATACTGAATTTCAGCATTGATCCTGTCCTGTAGGTGCTGATAGATATTATAATGGTTACAAATTTTATTATACTAGATAAAGGGATGTCCTTGACAATATTCCACTTTCTAAATTTCATTTTGAAAATGTTGAGCAGATATGCAATGACTGGACAGCTTACACAAAAGAGTGATGTGTATAGTTTTGGCGTGGTTTTACTGGAGCTATTGACTGGTAGGAAACCAGTTGATCACAATATGCCTCGTGGGCAATAGTCTCTTGTTACTTGGGTGAGCATTTTTGCCTCTTTCCTTCTCTGTTTGTATTGTCCAACTTCATGGTTTAAACATTGAGTGAAATGAACATTGTGGGCTCATTAATATTTCAGCCTTAAAATTTTGACGGACACCATCTGCCAGTGTTTTATTTGCTTTTTCTTGGGGAAGTACTAACTTAATTGACCCTGGTTACCTTGTATTATCATAGGCCACCCCAAAATTAAGCGAAGATAAAAGGTTAATTTCTGTAGTTTATCTGGCTAGCCCACCTCATCCTTCATTTCCTTCCTAGATAGTAAAGAAATAATTGTCTACTTGTATTATTTTCTAATGCAGCTGGCGGCAGTTGCTGCATTATGCGTACAGTACGAGGCCGAATTCAGGCCAAATATGAGCATTGTTGTCAAGGCTCTCCAGAGCTAGTATTGAATTGAAGTGTTTGGTGTTGATGTTTGGCTTGGATGTCTGCATAGTTTGAGCATATTTGTTCCCCAATTTTATTGGCCTCTCCTTATATACAAATATATATATTTATATTTCCCCCATTTGCAAACCTTTCTTAGGTTTTGGTGTTCATCTTGTAATGTGTTTTTTGATATTTCTTTGTGGTACTGAGGTTGTTCTTCAAGCCCAATTATTATATCTTTATGTTTTTTTTTCCTCTAATGTTTTCTAAACTTAGGGTCAAAATATCTTAAAATGATCATTGTTCTCTTAAAATATCAATTTTCCCTTAAAATATCGTCTACAAGAGCTAACCCTATAAAAACCTTAAGGAAGTGATTTTAAGAAAGTAACTTTTTAGCATAAAATGTACCACTTTAAAAGAAAGAAAAAAAATTCTGCCCAAACACAATCGTAAAAACCATTTCCTATGCTCTCTTTTTCTATAAAAGAGAGCATAGATTTAGAGTCTATTATTCATCATCCCCCTAATTTCCTCCATAATTCAAAACTGTCGACTGCAAATAAACAATGCAAATCGTCTATTCTTCTTCTGCTGCTGCTCTGAATACCTTAAAAATTCCATGGTTTACTTACAGAAGGAAATCACTTTTTTAAACTGGGTAAGAGTATCCACGGAGGTGCTTTGAATCCACTCCAGATTCTCGCACAAGAGCAACACGCCCAGTCCTCGCTACCTCACAAATGCCATAGGGTTCCAACAGTCTCTGCAGAGCCACCATTTTATGCAAATCTCCAGTAAGCTGGAAGAAGGAACAAAAAAGAATCAGTTTATTCAGATTGAGAAGATAGATAAATGTCAGGCAGACATATAGCATCAACAGCTAAATGTCTATCTGAAAATGACTAGCAGAATTACTACTCACCTCAAGAGTTATAGTATGATCAGAAACATCAACGGCTTTAGCCCGGAAAATGCTAGCAATATCAAGCACATTACGCCTGGCTGCAGAATTAACAGCAACCTTTATTAACATCAACTCTCGCTCAGCAAAAGGTAAATGTGTAAGGTCTTGAACCTGGAATTTTTAAAAACTTCATTAGTTTGATCAATAAAATCTGAATGGAAAAAATAAAAATGAATGTTGACAAACAGTCAAAAACTCTCACCTCATGTAGATCAACCAACTTGTAAAGCTGCTGCACCAGCTTGCTGATTGACTCGTCTGTACCTGGGACAACAGTTGTAATGCGAGAAACTCCTTCAACTTCAGCATGACCAACAGCCAAACTCTGACATCAAGATAATACAAAAATAATAAGGGACTAAAAACAACAGCTATGTAATTCAATATCTGTTTATGAAGTGAGTAAATATACTTGGATATTGTAGCCTCGCCGAGCAAAGACTCCAGTGACTAAGTTTAATACGCCAGGGTAGTCATTGACAAGCATTGATAAAGTGTGTGACCGAAGACCAGTTGTCTGAAAGCAGAAAACCAAACTTAGTTAAACAATAGTTGGATCATATTTACTGCAAAGCAGTTTACATACTCTGAAATAGCTTTTCTAAATAACTCTTTCAGCTCACAAAGAACAGTTCTAAAAAGCTTTTAGCAGGAAAAAAAGTTTTTTTTTTTTTTTTTATTTTTAGAGAACGCAGAAAAAAAAAAGTTAAAACTACTTTTTAAAGCAATTAAGAAGAGGTCTTAGCAAAAGGAAAATTCCCATTCTTTGAGATACACCACTGAACTACAGATCTTGAGTATGAAGAGAAGTTACATGACAGTGGAAAAGGCATTAAATAGATACTAAAATAGAGATGACAATTTCTTACATCGTCATCATTCAGCACTCCCCAGTGAGCATCAAGAACTTGAACAGAAGGCTCCTCAGCTGTCTCCACAGGATAAACATCTCCCTTTACTCAAAAAAGAGATAATAAGAATAATATATCAGACAGTAGTTTGACAAACATCTCCCTTTACAGTATAATAAGAATTTTTAGAAATGACTTGTTTTCACAAAGATAATTGGTGTCTGAATGGACCCTTAAATTCTGGGTATTTAAACAATTAATCTACACTTCCAAAAATAATACTTTCACAAGCATCTTATAGAAGGCATTCCTTACTATCATCCCACTTATAGAATTTGCCAAAGGTTCATGCTTATAGGACAAGTTTCCTAGCAGATGGCAGGCAATGCACAAGACATCTGTTTTTTCTCCTTCACCCTCATGAGAGAAAAGTAAAGGACAGAGGTGTTACGTAACACAACTTCAAAACCATGGGGAACATCATAGCTCCGAATCCCTCTAAGGAATTGTTCAACATTCAAAAGGAGCAGCCTAGATTAAACAATCTAAATATATACCTAGATTTTCCAGTAAATGTGAATGTGTTCAAATAAGGTGAGACAAGAATCAGAAAATTTTGCATTAAAAAGATGTTCTATAACCTAATTCATAATCCCTAGCATCTTATTAAAGTTGACTCATATTAACTAGAGGCATGTAAGATTTATCTAAATAGCATACCCCAGAAGATGTCTCAGATACTGCACTGGGCTTTCTTTTTGCATTCCTTAAAACAGCATCCACAGCCATTGCTTGTTCGAGATCTGGATATGAAGCTGCTGAAAACCTCCAAAAAGGAGCTGATTCTCCCATCTTTTCCCTCCTCAATGCAATCTAAAATTAAAGGATGAATAGATATCAACAAATATAGCATAGACAAAGAGACAAATACAATAAAAAGCATTTTAAAAATTAATATTAAAATAAACAAACCTTTCCAGTTCTTGCAATCTCTAGGATGCCAAATTTACTTAAGTTCCTTTGTACAGCAACCATCTTACCAGGATCTCCAGTTACCTGAATCAAAATGTGCAAAGCATTTGAATAAAGAAACAGATACAGTATAATCATCCCTAATTAAGCCATGGAATATTATGGTTTGATAACTCAATTGCATCTGTTTGGTAAAGAATATTGTTTAGTGCTTCAATAATTTAGTACATTAAAAAACAAATACCATACCATCTCTGTTATTTATTTATTTTTAAAAATAAATAAATTACTGATCTATACTTCTTAACAATTAATAATAGAAACATAAAAGATTTTGATAAGCATAACAAGCAATGAACAAAAGTATTCCAGATAAAACCTCAATAGTCAATGAATGATCTGAGATATCCACAATTTTTGCCCTAAAAATGTCCACCAACCACATCACCTGTACATCTTAAGAAAAAAGTCAGAAATTTCTGATAAAATAGAAGATACAAATAAATAGAAATTAGCAAGAATTAACATGGGAAGAAATCCATCACAGGCATTACAAAAAAATGACCTCTGCTCGATACTTTGGATCTGCATTGATTTTTATGAGCATCAGCTCCCGTTCTACTTGTGGCTCCTTCGAGATATCCACAACCTGTTCATTGTGTTTGTTGTACAAGGAGTTCAAGATTTAAACTCTGAACGCAGACAATCATATTAACTTGGAGGAAACAAACTTTGAGATAAAAAAAAAAAAAAAAACAAAATGCAAAAGTATTGTAAAGAAAATAAAAGATACATCACCTTTAACACATTGACAAGCTTTTGTAGCTGTTCCATAACTTGCCGTAACACCCTCTCAGTTCCAGACACAACTATGGTGAAAAGAGCCTTGTCCTTGTTCAGACCAACAGCAAGAGACTCTATATTGTATCCTCTCCTTGCAAACACCCCTGCAATTCGATTTATCATCCCACTTTCATCTCCAACATACACTGAAATACTGTGACGCCTCACCCTGAATTTTGAAATATATAATATTTGGCCTCAGAATAATAACTATTATATCAACTAAATAAAGACTAAAAACATTAGCACTTCTGAGCTTCAAAACACCAATAGTAAAACGAAATTCCTACAATTTGACCTTTTCCATTTTTATCAAGGTTATCATAGAGCCTTCTTGATACAGTAAACATGAATAGTTTGATTGCCCCCTATTCCAACCCCAAACCTCAATGAAACTATCAGTTCCCAATTCACTGTTAATTTGCTTGTAGCATTGCTCCTATCCCCCACGGGAAAGACAGAAAATTCCCATCAAATTTAAAAGGAAAAACATCAACTAAATGGTAACCAACACATATCTTTAGCACTGTAAAATCAGTAAACAAACCCTGTAACTTCCCATAAAAAAATTAATGTTGTTAGTCAAACAATAATAACTTTCGAATTATATTTCTATATATACATAATTACATATAGAATAAAAATAAAAACAGAGAAGACATTCAAATGCAAATGTAAAAAGGGAAAACAGAAAACATAAATCCCGAAATTTACAACTACTGTTCCACTATATTCAAAAGAACAGAAATTAACCAAACAAAAGAGAATAGGAGAAAAAAAAAAGACTACTCACTTGGATGCTTTAGCGGGAATTAAGGGAGGAGGAGAATCAGATACAGAGAGGGGACTATTGCTATTGAAACCACTTTCATCACCAGTTCTTGCAGAGACCACAAGTTTTCTGGGCATTATAGTAACATTCGAAGAAGCCTTCTTAGTCCAGAACTTCTTGTTGGAATAATCGGGGAATTCCAAATTACAAATTCCATTATATTTTGAGGAATTTAAGCCTAAAGAGCGTTGATTCAAGGAATCGAAGGTGGTCGGACAATGATTTGTCACGGCCGCCATCATTGTGCAGGCTTAGTTAGAGGAAGAACGAAGGAAGAATTGAAATATTTCCGGCGAGAGTAAATACCAATCGGCAAAACGTTTTTACTTTTCTAATTCAATTTTAGAGTGCTTTTTTTTTTTTTTTTTAAAACTATTTTTCAATTTGGCTCATTCTGAGTCTCACGCACAAAAAAAAAAAAATCATCTCTCCTACTTTCCAGTTACAGTGGTGTCTTTATTTAGGCAAATTAGCATAAATAGTCTTCAAATTATGGAGGTTTGGTGACATTAGTCTCTAAATTAATTTTTTTGTAGGATTGATCCTCGAACTATAAAAAAATTGTGATATTGATCATTCAGTTAAAATTTTTGTTAAATTAAGTTTAAAAAAAAAATATATAAAGGTATTTATGTCATTACACTATTTAATATAATTAATAATATATATTATATATACATATACTTCTTTTTTAAAAAAGAAAAAAAAGAAAGAAACCAAAAGTCGTCTGCAAAAAAGGAACGACCAGCAAGAAAGAAAGAAAGAAAGAAAGAAAAGAAAGAGGGAAAAGGAAGGGGGAAGAGGAAAATCTGGAGGACAATTTTGCTGGAATTGATGAGTAATAATGGTAGGAAGCACAAGGAGATGTCCTTTAAAGAAAGGAAAAAATTTATCTTCTTCTTCAACTTTGGAAACTTATGAAGATTATGGAATGTTGAGTTCAAACCAGTATGAAATTTTTTTGGAGTAAGTTGAGTTATTATTATTATTATTATTATTATTTATTACTTATTTATTCCATTAATAAAGAGTAAAGATCGAAACTTTAACCCTAAATAAATTTTTTGCAATGTTATATTGGAAACAGTTCCATGGGAAAGAAGTTATAGTTTGAGCATGTAGACTCACTATGGTTTTATACCTATACCAGTGGCAAGAAAGATTTGATTTTTCAATGGTGTAAAAAAAAGAAATATTTTGCAAGAAATATGTTTTTATACCTATAGTTATGTGGTAAGCTTATTACTTTTTTTGTTAGTGTTATATTTCTTGGATGCAATTAATGAGTTATATATTAAATTTGAATGACTAATACATAATATTGATGGATAGGTCTCACTGGAGGCTACTAATTCTATGCAACTTTGATGATAACTTGACAAATAAAAATCAATGCATGTTGGTTTTAGATTCCCAACAGTCAATGAATTAAAGGATAGATATGGAAATTAGGAAGTAAGTGAAGCTTTAATTTTTTTTTTAATTCTATTGCATATTACTTTAAATAAGAATTAATTTTAATATAATTATATTGTTTTTAGTTTTAACTTCGTGATGGGTATTATGGACTTTAAAGGAAGAAGCATTCATATGGTTGATTTTAAAAACATTCCAATTCTTATGCCCAAGGTACTTTTGTTTTTTTCTTTTAAGCATAGACTAATTTCATTCATCACTTTGTTTGAAGTGTCCCTCTCTTCATGTTGTGTTTCTCTCTCTCCATATAGAAATACCTAATATATGTATATATTTATATTTCTTTTTTCCCTTCCCTTACTCCTTAGCCCTTTTTACATGATTTTTTGAAGAGTTATTTCTTTCATGGTTGCTTTGGTCATTTCTTTAGAATACAAGTGTCCACAATTATTGCAATACATTACAAGTGCCCATAAGAATTGAGAAAGATCAAAACTTATATAAACTGATTCAAATATCACATTTCAAAATTTGAAACATAGTGATTATGTGATAAAAAACAGAGAATGTGAAAAAAGAAAGAAAGAATCCAACTATGTTAAGTAAATTTAGGGGGTAAATAGGTCCTTATGATTGTATATACTGTTTGATGTTCTCAACACAATTTCAAAATCATTACACCAAAAATTAATATTGTTATTTAATAATACTAAGAAAGTAGAAACGAGTAAATGATCACATGAAGGGTAAATTGTGGATATGAGGAGGATCTTTTATAAACATTTTAAATTTATTTATCTCATATAATATGATTTACTTTAAACTGAATATTATTTAATTTCGGGTTCCTCAACAAACCAATGAAGTAGATTGTGGATATTATGTTCTTTACTATGCTAAGGAGTTTATGCATAATGCCCCCGAGAACTTTACCATATATGATGGTTACTATCCTTACTTTGTAAGTCAATATAATGGGTTTTATTTATTTAAATATTGATACAAGATCATTATATACATTAACATTTTTTTTGTAAGCATTAACATTATTTGTTTTAATGTTATATTTTAGATGACTGTTCATTGGTTAAAAAAGGATGATATCAAGGGGTTTAAAGAAAATTTGAAAAGATTGAAAAATGGGACCGATAGGGCATGTGAAACAAAGGGTTTTCAAGAACTTGCTATGGTAGAATATATAGAGCAAAATAATGAGACAAAAATTCAAGAAGATCATGCTATATGCTCAAGTCTTTCAATAGTGGACAATTTTTATATCATTGAGCCTATTGCAAGTTTGTCATTTATGGTCATGTATGCTCCGACAAGATAAGTTTTCAAGTGAGTGTCAAACTAAACCATGAATGTTCAAGAACTTTAAATCATAATTTAGCCACAACAAGATACCTTGCCCTTAGATACCTTGATGATTTCAAAGTTGATGGTAATCCTTTCAAAGTACCGACATTTCTTGATAAAGTGCATCGAGAGCTTAATGTCAGCATTTCAAAGTGAGTTGCGTATAGAAGTGTAAGAGAGGCTAAAAAAGTCATTGAGGGTACCTACAAAGACCAATACAAGTTGTTGTACAATTATTGTGAGGAGTTGAGACGTTCTAATCCTAGTTCAACTGTAAATGTGGAAACAAATCAAGATTTTGTGACTGGACAACATTATTTTAGAAGAATATATGTGTGCCTTGATGCCCTTAGAATTGGTTTTCTTGCTAGTTGTAGGAAAATTATTGGTTTAGACGGTACATTTTTGAAAGGCCCTCATTCCGGAGTCATTCTTACGGCAGTTGGCATAGACGCCAACAATGGTATGTTTCTTGTGGCTTATGCAATTTGTGATGGTGAAAATATGAGGACTTGGAGTTGGTTTGTAAAATGTTTGATGCATGATCTCAAAATCTATGATGAAGAACACTAGTGCATAATTTCAAATAGACAAAAGGTTTTCTTAGTCTTTATATTGTATTTTTTTTTTTAAACTAATTTTATTTATTTTGCACTAACTTGATATTTGATAAACTTGAATATGCAGGGTCTAATCAAAGCGATTCAAGAGCATCTACCAAGAGTAGAACATAGATTTTGTGTCCGCCACCTACATAATAACTTGAAGCTTTATCATCCAGGTGAAAAAATTAAAGAAATGATGTGGAAAGCTGCAAAGGCAAGTTATCGGAATCAATTTGAACATGAAATGCAACAACTCAAAGAATTCAATGAACGTGCACACCATTGGTTGCGATCCACCACATCACCCGAGCATTGGGCTAGATGCTTTTTCAACACTTCAACAAAATGTGATATGTTAATAAACAATCACACAGAGGCATTCAATACGCAATTGCTACAAGCAAGAACAAAACCTATTCTTGGGCTTCTTGAGAAGATTAGAGTATATTTGATGATAAGAATGCAAGCAAGGAGATAATGGGTTTCTAACCAAGAAGGAAGCATATGTCCAAGAATCAAGATTATTGTTGAAAAATTGAAAGATGCATCTTCTAATTGTTTTCCAACTTATGCAGGTGGAACACATTTCCAAGTTAGATGCGGATCCATGGAGCAATTTGTTGTTGATATAGGTCTTAGAACATGCTCTTGTAGAAGATGGGATCTAACTGGGATTCCTTGTATGCATGCCATATCACGTTTAGGGTTAGAAGGTAAATATCCTCTTGACTTTGTGGATCCATGTTATAGTCTTGATGCATATCGGAGAACATATGAGTCAATAATTGGACCAACAAATGGGCCCAACAATTGGCCTAAATCGAACTTGCCTCCATTGTTGGCACCAAAGCATATCAAGCTTCCAGGAAGACCTAAGATCAAGAGAAGGCCTGAACTAGGTGAAAAAAAAACAACAAGAACAGCTACAAGTGTTACCAAATTTCTAAGATCTACTTTTATTAGAGTTAAGTGTAGTAAATGTGGTACGTTTGGCCATAATGTGAGAAGTTGCAAAGCTGTCCAAACTTCTCAAAATTCTGAAGTTGAGGTAAGTAAATTATTTGGAAACTCTTTTATAAAATTTACAATTTACTTTTTCTTTTTATAGTGAAATTGACATATTTAATAAATTTTATCCATTTATTATTTATTATATTTCTATTATTTACTAAATTATTGAAATTGATATTTTTTTTCCTATGTTTATTTTGAAGGACAAATGTGGAGTTTGTGGAGAAGAAAGGCATGATCTAAGCGGATGCACCAAAGGATTAACACATATGCATCAATGACTCGTGCCATCATTTTCCATAGTTAGAATCACTGATTTTGTAAAGTGTAAATTTTATTCCAACAAACTTATTTGATGGTTTTTGCGATTTTTTTGTGAATATGGATGGATGGATGTTTTGTTAAGTTGTTGGATAAATATTTTTACTAAGAATATGTTCTATCAATTTAATGTAGCTGAACTTTGAGCCTTTGGATAACTTAGCTAATCTTTGCTTTTGGGAGCATCCTTAGGAAGTTTCATCATTGCATATGTTGGCAGTATGGTAAGAGTTTTATATTTGTTGAGATCTTGTCTCGGTTAACAATTTTGTCTATGCATGCTTTATAAGTAGTACAACAATTTTAGTCATTTTCAATTAATTTAATGTTTGAAATGGATAAGAAAAACTTGAGCTGATAGTTCTTTATCCTTGCAAATTAGAGGATTTTAGTATTATATCTTTCTTGTGGGTTTATCATGAGTCTAATGAGAATCTACCATAATTTGATTAAAAACGAAGTGATGACAAGAATTTGGATAGTAATTCCTTAAGAGAAGTCTATGACAACTCCTTGAGTCTTTTTTAGAATGATGTCTCTACTAAGAACATTTAATTTCCCAGCAGAATCGGGAGAAAATTAAAAGAAATGGATAAATATATATACATACATATATGTTGTGGCACCAAATTGAGATTGCCCCAATATATAGATTAAAATCTTCTTGATCTTCTACAGATGATTCCCACCATTTTTTTTATTTATTTTTGAGAAAAAAGCACTGCAATCTCATTCATTAAGGAAACATCCAATCGGAGTTCCAAACATCCAAGACATTTGGATGTGAAGATTTAAATCATACAACATCGGAATTAAGGGCATGTCCTATCTTAGCTAAAGAGTGATTAACATGATTAATAATTATAGGACATTGATAAACAAAACTATCTTTAAATTCAGTAAGATGGTATTTTAAGCCTTCAATGAGTCCCCCTGTCATAAGATAAATCGTGCTCAGCCTGCCTCAATTGTTGTACCACCCGTACGCAATCAATTTCACACACTATCTTCTTGTTCCAAAGTTCTCGTATATGATCCAAGCTTCTCCACAAAGCCATAATTTCTTCATGTTCTGCTGAAGTGATTCCCAACATTAATAATACAATATTTTTGTAAAAAAAAATAAAATAAAAAAATCCCCCACGCTTACCAACTATACAACCACATCAAAATGCTTCCAAACCAACCCTTCAATTTGCATACTCAAAAACTTACCAATAAAATCAATAATATTCCCCATTTACTGCTTCAAAATCAACAACAATACAATTATTGACCAAGAAATTACTAAAATAATGTACAATAATTTCTTTTCCTCTCATAAACTATATTCTCCTATTCCAATTTCTTCACCCTTCTTAACAAACCTCCAATTACAGAGCTTGATCTCTCACATATTGGGGATCCACCCAATGAAAAAAAATTACATTTTTTACCACCCCGAAAATAAAAGAAAAAAAAAATCAAAGCTTTACAATCTTGTATATAATATCATCAAAAAAAAAAAAAAATGTTTGATTTTCACTTACCTTCTATTCACATGATACAAACCTCCTCGATGGATTATTTTTGATCGATGAAGTTTGAATAATACAATCCTCCTCGACTTCCGATTTCCTTCTTCTCTTCTTTCGCCCTAGATTTTCTGTGATTTCTTTTTCTTTTTCTTTTTGTTCTGCATATGCGTGTATATATATATATATATATATATTAGATATATTAAAATAATCTTTGTAAGTATATGTATATATAATATATAATATATATTATTAATTATATTTAAATAGTGTAATGACATAAATGCCCTTAGAATTTTTTTTATTTTTTTTTTTTTTTTACTTAACGGTGATTTAATAAAATTTTTAACGGAAGGACCAATGTCACAATTTTTTTATAGTTCGGAGACCAATCCCACCAAAAAAATAGTTTGGGGACCAATGTCACCAAACCATCATAGTTTGAGGACTATTTATACCAATTTGTCATTTATTTATTTACATTTCTTTCTTTCCATCTGTAATATATATATTTTTAATTCTAGAACTCATTTTAGGAATGAGTCATAATTCATAAATTTAAGATCCTTTTAAACTTCAATTTCACTCAAATTTCATACTTCTCCAAAATCGTCATAAAAAATATTTGTATTATTTTTAACAGGATTTTTATTTATTATCTTTAAGGAGATTTTTGTTTTATAAAAAATAATTATTTTTTATGTTGGCAAGATTCAAACCCAACATCACTGTAAATTAAAACACACTTTGTCATTGCACCAATATTTTAAATTGTATTATTTTCTACATGAGTTTTATTTATTATCTTTAAAAATATTTTTTTATAAGCTTTCTCATTGTACCAATGTTCTAGACTATATTATTTTTTACATGAGTTTTATAACTTTAAGGTAATTTTTATTTTATAAAAAAATTGTAATTTTTGTTGTTAGCAGGATTCGAACCCAACGTGTGCTGAAACTAAACACGCTTTTCTAAAATACCAATGTTTTAAATTCTATTATTTTTACAGGAGTGTTATTTATTATATTTAAAAATAATAGAATTTAAAACATTGGTATTGTAAAAAAGCGCGTTTAGTTTCAGCACGCGTTGGGTTCGAATCCTACTAACAACAAAAATCCAAAAATCTCCTTAAAGATATTAAATAAAATTCCTGTTAAAAATAATACAAATATGTCTATGGTGCAGTGGCAAAACACTTCCATTTTTGTCGTGCGGTGCGGGTTTGAATCCCGCCAGCTACAAAAAAAAGTTTAGGTGCAAAACCCGGAATCCACTTTATTCTTTATTTATTTCATTTATTTAGAGTTTATAGTAGTATTTTTAATTCAATTTGGGCAAATCTTGACTTTTATTATATTTTTTCATGAATTTTTCTTTTACAAATCATTTATTTATGGTTGATAGTATTATATTTAGATTTTTAGGTTATGTTTCTATAGGGTTTAAGGTTTTTTATTTGTGTTTATAAAGAATCATTATATATGGAAATTTTTAATATATTGATTTTTTTTTTTACATCTTTTAGATGACATTGTTGGAGCAACCAATTAGATTAAATTTCTTTTGGGATTCTAGTATTCTATACGATGGAAATGGAAATCCATATTTTGAAGGGTCTACAAAAAAAATCATGGGTGTTTAGGAGACAAGTTTCTTATTTTGATATTGTTCAAAAAGGTTTGCAATTATAAATGTATTGATATGGCAACAACGAACTTAAAGTTCATACTACGCTATCCGGGTGTTGTGAGGGGTTGTTCATTTGTCCAATATAGTGTCATTGAAGTCACAAATGAGGAAGATATGAAACATATTTGGTCTATACCAAGTGACTTCAAGATTGTGGGGTGATAACTTTACTTTTTGTAGAGTTATTGTTATTTCTTAAGCTTGATTGGATTTAAGAATGAGTGATTTTACTTTTATTTTCGGTAATTTTGTGCCTATTTTTATTAATTGTTTGTGTGATTGTCCTATTTAGGAAAAAAGTTGAAATTTAAGGAAAATAAGTGAAGTCTTATGCTGAATTGAAGATGAAACAAAAATTGAGGGACTTAAGTTGAAGTCAAAGAAAAGATGCAAAGTTGAATTAAAAGTTGTTGGGCTTCATAAATTGCAAGACCAAGCAAATCAAATGGGCTAAAGATATTGAAGGAGATAAAAAGAGAAGAAAAGAAGCCCAACTAATGGATGTAACTAAAGAAGAGAAAAAGTTAAGAGGAGATGGTCTTGGCAGAATGAATTGAAGGAGGATTATTCAATTCCTAATTAACGGAAATTGAAGAAAAAAAAAGTGGAGAATAATTCGGAGGTAGCGGCTAATAATTAGGAGAATAAGAAATTCGGATTTTAAATTCGCACAGAGAGCGAGAGAGACGAGCGAGACAACATCATAGAAGACATTTTGTGATTCGATCAAATCAACGACGACAATACAAAAGCACCGAAGGAAGAACGAAGAGAAGACATTCTCAAGTTCAAGATCGAAGCGGACTAATTGAATTCAATGAGGGAAGAGTTTAATTTAAGAAATTATTTTTAAACTACTTTTGTTTCTCTTAGAAAATTCTGTAAATCAAATTGTCTTACTTTGCTAAATTCTTTAGAAGGATTATGGAATTTGTTTTGATGGTTTTTGAATTTGGAATCATGTGCTAAATTTTCATACACTAGGCTAGTTGAAACTTGTTATGTAATCTTTAGATTTGTGGTTATTGAGGCTATATATTGTTTTGACAATTCATTCAAGTGATTATCAATTTATTTGTTGTTATTGATTGATCACATTTAGTTAACAATTGAGTTAAGCTTTAGATCCGAAAAGATTGGGGTTTAACGGACACAATACTTGAATGGTGCTTGATTGATTTCTATGATTTCAATTTTGTGGTTGTATAGACATATACTGCTACCTTGCATAGTCCTTGAGAATTTTTATGCTTAACGTGAGGTCCTATTTTATGAACTGCATAGACATATGAGTTTGTTTTTGTGTACTGAAATTATGGAATGTTGAAAAACGTGCATATACTTTAGAAATTTTGGATTAATTGTCACAGCATTGCTATAGCATCAGTACAACATTGACCATCTTTAATACATAATAAGGGAAAACTAGTCTAGAGCTCAATTAATTTGATATATTCTTGCTCCGATTGTTTGCATTCTGTTTGTTCTTTTTATGTTTTTGTTATTTCCTTAATTGTTTAATTGCATTTACTTTTCGAGTAGATTTAGTCAACAAACCATCTATTTGATTTATTTTTAATCCACACTTTATTACGTGCATTTTATAGTATTTTCTAAACAATCCATGTGGGATCGATATCTGTTACTTAAATACTATATTACTTGTTGATAGTGTATACTTGCACTTTGTGTTTTGTATTTTTGCACAACATGGGGGTTAGTGTTTTGGTTCAAGAAGTTCACATCAATCCTCCTTCATCACCAATAATTCATGGATCTCCAACACATATGGTGCAATCAAATACGATGCAAAACAATACATGTGTTGACAATGATTTCACATTTTCAATTCCAACTAACTTGTCAATTCCAAACAATGAGATATCTTCTTCGACTAGTAGTAACTCATGTCAACCATCAACGGATGACGATCCCACATTTATGGATTGTTTAGGGGCAACTCCGAATTTTGATGGGGGACCAGATAGTGAGGATGCAAGAAATCTTGATTCACCTCCAAGATGCGGTAACTGTCATATGTCGGGTCATAATAAAAGAACTTGTGTCATCGACTCCAACCGAAATGGTGATTGTTGATTGTTTATTGTGTACTTCACTATATTTTTCCAACATTATAAACAAATTCATTATTGTATTTTGATTTTATGTATTAAGAATGGACTCATTTTCGATTATATATGAAATTGATGTTGTGTTTGTGTTTCTATTGTATTTTGGTTTATATGTTAAATTGCATTAATGTTGTGTTCTATTGTATTTTGGTTGAAATTCTAAGAATAAGTCATAGTATTCATCACTTTGAAACATATTTGTTTCGGTCCAAAATGACTAGGTATTATTATTTTGGACAGTAAAGAATTCTAGGACTCGTCCAAAATAACATTTAGTCATTTGGCCAATAAAGAATACTAGGACTTATTCTCAACATGAGTCGTATCCTTCTTTATTGTCCAAACAAAGAGGACAGTAAAAAATTCTAGGACTCGTGCTGAGAATGAGTTCAATCATTCTTTTACTGTTCATTAGTCTTGTCATTCTCAACACGAGTGGGCATTACAGTGAAGAATGTTAGAACTCATTCTCAACACGAGTCTTATCATTCTTTATTGTCCAAAATAATATCGGTGAAGGATGAAGGATGATATGACTCATTCTCAAAATGATTCCTAGTATGTTATGACTAATTTTCAATACGAGTCTTAGAATTATTTACTATCCAAAATGACCAAGTCTTATTTTGGACAGTAAAAAATGTTAGGACTCATGTTGAGAATGAGTCATAGTCTATGACTCATTCTCAACACGAGTCCTAACATTTTTTACTGTCCAAATAAAAACTCAAGGATATAAATAAAACAAAACACTAGGATTCTTTCCTTTCCAATAAAACAAAACACTAAATCGCCTCAAACACAACATAATAAAATTCTCAAATCATCAAATTACCATAAATCACAAATTTAACCATAATCACAACATTATACAATTAACCAAGTATCCTCAAACACAATAAAATAAAATTCATCAAATCACCATCAAATTACCATAGCAAAAGTCACCAAATAACTAACCACAACATTATACAATTAACCTAGTCAACTCAAAACTAGAAAATAATGAGCGCAAAAAACTAAATATATCAATATCAATATCAAAACAATTTGTAATAACTAAAACTAAAATACAACAATGTCAAAACAAATTCATTAGTATTACACAACATCATCCAGGGGTATATCTATCTACGGACTTCCGAGCTCGTCGAGATCTAATTTCGGTACATGATATAGTTTCTTTAGCAATAGAGTCTCGGAAGGTTGAGAAACTGAACCAATCACATTTTCTTGTGTTGGATTGTCTTGGGGAGGCTAAGAAGTTGAGGTAGAACCACATACATCAAACCTCCTCCACACCCAATTCATTCTCAATTGTCTCATTTTTCACCAGCTCAAATTAAAGATGTCCTAACACTTGCCCTCATCGGACCTAGATTTATTACTTCTAGAGAACTCGTCATCTACATAAACATAAAATATAAAAGTATATGTTATTAAGACTTTCAATTTTATACATATATATATGTGTGTGTGTGTATAATCTTCTATAAAAGAGTTAGACTTAAAAAGATATTTTAGTTCTTAGAACAACAATATATATTTTATTTTTTTACTTATATCACTACACAATAAAATATTCTATTTTTTTATAAAAAAAAACCAAACATTTATTTTTACATTTATGAGCAACTGCCACAATGAAATCTTTTTAAAGTCTTTAGTCACCTCAATTCAATAGTGAAAACAGATTCTGAACAACATGGAAGCAGCATATTCTAGTCTTAGACTTATATACATACATATATATATATATATATATATATATAAATGGATAGTGTTGTGGTGCAATTCATCAAAGGATTGCATCCAATGCAACCATGGGACCAAATTAATAAAAGAATTACAAGTGAATTTTGATAACCTACAATAGTAGGTTAATAAGTTAAGGGGAGATGTGACATGTTCTATACTTGACATGTTATCAAAAATTACATATTCAATAGGTTACCAACAAGTTTTGACCAAATAAAATAATAATATTATATTGTAGTAGTAATTTTGGCCATTTTATAGTAAACACTAGCATAAAAATGGATACACAAAATGATAAGTTCTCAACTTTGATAAATATCTTACCATTTTTGTCATGAACCTTACTATTGATGAGAATATCAAAACACCTACCATTTTTTCCACACATCTTACCATTTTCTTTATAAATTTAACTATTTAAAGAAAACTAAACCATCTTACCATTTTTTTAACAAATCTTACCATTTTCTTTAAAATTTTACTATTTAAAAAAAGTAAAACATTAATTTTTTAAACAAATCTTACAATTTTCTTCATAAATTTTACTATTTGAATAAACTAAAACATCTTACCATTTTCTTACTAAAACATCCTTGACGCATGCTCATGTCCAATTTCAACAATTTGTTCCCTTTCAATGACCATAAATTATTATTAGAGTAAAAAATAATTAGAAAATGAATATTAGAAATATATTTATAAATCTATTATTGAGTTTAACTCACTCTTGTGGATAAGCAGGATTAAAAATATAATATCGAATTTTGAGATCTACAAGATATAGTCCTTGCATTGCATAATAATTCTATAACTAAGAAATTTCAACCATCCAAAATTTCTTAATAGTTTATACAAATCTATAATTTTTTCAGTTGTTCCCATCATCCAACAGACTTTAATAGCAAGTAAGTATATTTTTTCACACAAACATGTACAATAAATATTTTTTTTTGTTATTTTCTATACTAATTTTATTATTATAGCAATTTAAAATACCATTTAAAAAAATAGTGAATATTTTTAATGTCTTTTTGCATTATCATATATTCTAACTACTAAAATAAATTAATTGATGCATAATTCCTTTCAAATAATAAAGAGTAAAAAAGATACAACACTCTCAATATAGTTATTATTTTCTTAACATATTAAAAATAAGATATCACAAGATACCTTATCCATTCCTCCATCTCCCCGATGAGCAAATTGTACCTTATTAGATTTACTTTTTTTGATAACCTAAAATTGAAAGTATTAGTTTCATACAAAATGCAAGCAAAAGAAATATTATTGAAAGAAAGACATGTAAATCATATTCATGATACAAAATTTAGTTACCTTTCTATTTTTCTTGATTTGTTGTACCTCTACGAAAGGAGTTCTAACATATTTGATAGGTCTCTTTTCTCCTTTCTGTCTTGTGTTAAATCTTTTTGGTTGCATATGTGAGGATGAGTCGTCCAGTTGAATTTTTTTTTTTTTTGGTAATATTCTCATATCTACATCATCGCCATCTTTTTTCTCTGTTATAAGCTCTGGAGTAGAGTTTTTATCTTCTATATCCATTTGACCATTAGATGTGCTAAAACTTAGTTGTGCATTCATGAATTGTTCAAACTCCATTTCAAGATGTTGTAACTTATCTCTTGTTATTCTTTTAGCACTCGAACGATTCTTTAAGTTTATTCAAATAATAAAATTTAGTAAAATTTTTGAAAAAATTGGTAAGGTGTTTTAATTTTTTCAAATAGTAAAATTTATAAAGAAAATGGTAAAATTTGTTTAAAAAATGGTAAGATGTTTTAGTTTCTTCAAATAATAAAATTTTTAAAAAAAATGGTAAGATGAGTGAAAAAAATGGTAAGATGTTTTAAGTTATCAACTTTGATAAACATCTTACCATTTTTTTCACAAATCTTACCATTTTTGTCATGAACCTTACTATTGATGAAAATATAAACACCTACCATTTTTTTCAAACATCTTACCATTTTCTTTATAAATTTTACTATTTGAAAAAACTCAAATATTTTACCACTTTTTCCACACCTCTTACCATTTTCTTCACAAATCTAACCATTTTCTCGTATAAATTTCATTACTTGAAGAAACTAAAACATCTTACCATTTTCTTTATAAATTTAACTACAGTCAAACCCCTCTCGTCCGCCCTCGGATAGTCCGCCACTCCGGTTGATCCGACCATAGGTATTATCATTACTGTATTTTCCTTTTTAACTTTTCCCTTAATTCCCTCCCTTATTTACTCCTTTATTTACTCTGTGACCTTCCTCCACTTTATGTATATATACGGTCGAACCCCTCTCGTCCGCCCTCGGATAGTCCGCCACTCCGGTTGATCCGACCATAGCTATTATCATTACTGTATTTTCCTTTTTAACTTTTCCCTTAATTCCCTCTCTTATTTACTCCTTTATTTACTCGTGACCCTCGTGATCTTCCTCCACTTTATATATATATACAGTAGAACCCCTCTAATCCGTCACCTTTGGGACTTGGGGTATGGTCGGAACGCAAAAAAGGTCGGATTATCCGAATATACAAATTTTTTTTATTTATGTACATATGTAATACTAAAAATTTGAATGTAAGCATTATACAAATATAAGTATGTATATAGACATATGTAGTAAAAAATTACTTAGAAAAAAAGTCGGTTATAGATTTTCCATCATCGTCTGAATCCTCGTTCGCAGTTTCTTCACCATTATTTTCCAAAACAGTTGTAATAATCGGGTCGTCATTGAGCTCTTCACAAGTATGACAAATATGACAAAATTGGGAGAAATTTGTCTTTCTTTTATTTCCGTGGCTTGCCTTTTGTTGCCCATGGTTGCGATATATATATACATATATCTATACATAAACAGTCGAACCCCTCTCGTCCGCATTCGGCTGGTCCGCCACTCCGGTTGATCCGACCATAGGTATTATCATTACTGTATTTTCCTTTTTCACTTTTCCCTTAATTTCCTCCCTTATAGATATATGTATATATATATCGGCAACCATGGGCAACAAAAGGCAAGCCACAAAAATAAAAGAAAGATAAATTTCTCTCAATTTTGTCATATTTGTCATACTAGTGAAGAGCTCAATGACGACCGGATTATTACAACTATTTTGGAAAATAATGTTGAAGAAACTGCGAACGAGGATTCGGACGGTGATGGAAAATCTATAACTGACTTTTGTCAAGTAATTTTTTACTACATATGTCGTATACATAATTATATTTGTATAATGCTTACATTCAAATTTTTAGTATTACATATGTACATAAATAAAAAAATTTTGTATATTCGGATAATCCGACCTTTTTTGCGTTCCGACCATACCCGGAGTCCCAAAGGTGACAAATTAGAGGGGTTCTATTGTATATATATATAAAGTGGAGGAAGGTCACGGAGGGTCACGGAGTAAATAAAGGAGTAAATAAGGGAGGAAATTAAGGGAAAAGTTAAAAAGGAAAATACAATAATGATAATACCTATGGTCGGATCAACCGGAGTGGCGACAAAATAGCAGGGGTAGAGATGTAGTTAGATTTATAAAGAAAATGGTAAGATGTGTGAAAAAAATGGTAAGATGTTTTAGTTTCTTCAAGTAGTAAAATTTATACAGAAAATGGTTAGATTTGTGAAGAAAATGGTAAGAGGTGTGAAAAAAGTGGTAAGATATTTGAGTTTTTTTAAATAGTAAAATTTATAAAGAAAATGGTAAGATGTTTGAAAAAAATGGTAGGTGTTTTGATATTTTCATCAATAGTAAGGTTCATTACAAAAATGGTAAGATGTTTATCAAAATTGATAACTTAAAACATCTTACCATTTTTTTCACTCATCTTACCATTTTCTTTAAAAATTTTATTATTTGAAGAAACTAAAACATCTTACCATACTTATATTTGTATAATGCTTACATTCAAATTTTTAGTATTACATATGTACATAAATAAAAAAAATTTGTATATTCGGATAATCCGACCTTTTTTACGTTCCGACCACACCCCCAATCCCAAAGGTGACAAATTAGAGGGGTTCTATTTGAATAAACCAAAAGAATCGTTCGAGTGCTAAAAGAATAGCAAAAGATAAGTTACAAGCTCTTGAAATGGAGTTTGAACAATTCATGAATGCACAACTAAGTTTTAGCACATCTAATGGTCAAATGGATATAGAAGATAAAGACTCCTCAGAGCTTATAGCAGAGAAAAAAGATGGCGATGATGTAGATATGAGAATATTACAAAAAAAAAAAATCAACTGGACGACTCATCCTCACATATGCAACCAAAAAGATTTAACACAAGACAGAAAGGAGAAAAGAGACCTATCAAATATGTTAGAACTCCTTTCGTAGAGGTACAACAAATCAAAAAAAATAGAAAGGTAACTAAATTTTGTATCATGAATATGATTTACATGTCTTTCTTTCAATAATATTTCTTTTGCTTGCATTTTGTATGAAACTAATACTTTCAATTTTAGGTTACCAAAAAAAGTAAATCTAATAAGGTGCAATTTGCTCATCAGGGAGATGGAGGAATGGATAAGGTATCTTGTGATATCTTATTTTTAATATGTTAAGAAAATAATAACTATATTGAGAGTGTTATATATTTTTTACTCTTTATTATTTGAAAGGAATTATGCATCAATTAATTTATTTTAGTAGTTAGAATATATGATAATGCAAAAAGGCATTAAAAATATTCACTATTTTTTTAAATGATATTTTAAATTGCTATAATAATAGAATTAGTAAAGAAAATAACAAAAAAATATATATTATTGTACATGTTTGTGTGAAAAAATATATTACTTACTTCCTATTAAAGTCCTGTCGGATGATGGGAACAACTGAAAAAATTATAGATTTGTATAAACTATTAAGAAATTTTGGATGGTTGAAATTTCTTAGTTATAGAATTATTATGCAATGTAGGAACTATATCTTGTAGATCTCAAAATTCGATATTATATTTTCAATCATGCTTATCTACAAGAGTGAGTTAAAACTCAATGATAGATTTATAAATATCTTTCTAATATTCATTTTCTATTTATTTTTTACTCTAATAATAATTTATGGTCATTAAAAGGGAACAAATTGTTGAAATTGGACATGAGCATGCGTCAATGATGTTTTAGTAAAGAAAATGGTAAGATGTTTTAGTTTATTCAAATAGTAAAATTTATGAAGAAAATGGTAAAATTTATTTAAAAAATGGTAATATGTTTTAGTTTCTTTTAAATAGAAAAATTTATAAAGAAAATAGTAAGATTTGTGAAAAAAAAATTGTAAGATGTTTTAATTTATTCAAATAGTAAAATTTATGAAGAAAATAATAAGATTGGTGAAAAAAATGGTATGGTGTTTTTTTTTTTTTTTAAAATAGTAAAATTTATAAAGAAAATTGTAAGATTTTTTTTAAAAACATGGTAAGATGTTTTGAGAAACCAAAATCTTGAATAGTAAAATTTGTAAAAAAAATAGTAAATTTGTGAAGAAAATGGTAAGAGGTGTGAAAAAAGTGGTAAGATATTTGAATTTCTTCAAATAGTAAAATTTATAAAGAAAATGATAAGATGTTTGAAAAAAATGAGTTGATATTTTCATCAATAATAAGGTTCATGGCAAAAATAGTAAGACGTTTATCAAAATTGATAACTTACCATTTTTTTATCAAACTTACCATTTTTATGCTAGTGTTTACTATAAATGACTAAAATTTACTATTACAATATTATTTTATTATTTTATTTGGTCAAAACTTAGTAACTTATTGAATAAATAATTTTTGATGACATTTCAAGTATAGAACATGTCACATCTGCCCTTAACTTGTTAACCTACTATTGTATGTTACTAAAATCAATTTATAATTCTTTTATTGGTTTGGTCTATGGTTGCATTGGATGCAATTCTTTGATGTATTGCACCACAACACAATCCTAAATAAATAAATAAATATATATATATATATATATATATATATATAGGAAAATTGGCAAAAAAGGTCTCTTACATTATAATTTTTTTGCGATTTCATCCCTCTTTTTTTTTTTGGAAAATTTCATCTCTTATATTATAAATTTTGGTCAATTTCATCCTTTCCGTTAATTTTTTTTTTGTCAACAGTTAGTCAAAGGTTATATAAAAAAAATTATTTTTTCAATAGCAAAAATGTCATTTTACTGTTTTAAAAAAAAAAACCTCCAATTCCACTTGCCCCTCATTTTCAATCGAATCCACCGGATCCGGATTCCCCTTTCCAATTCCAAAATCAACCCGGATCCAATTCCAAATTCCAATTCCAAAATCAACCGCACTTCCAAATCAACCGCACTTCCAAATCAACCACACTTCCACAAATCGAGAGAGAGAGAGAGAGAGAGAGAGAGAGAGAGAGAGAGAGAGAGAGAGAGAGGAGAAGCACATATATATACATACATATATATATATGTGATAGAGAGAGAGAGAGAAGCACATATATATACATACATATATATATATATATATATGTATATAATTGTTGGAGATGGACAAAAACAGTGATATACTTATTAAAATATTGTTAGTTATTATTTTCTTTTATATTTATATATGCTTATGCATCCCGCCATCTAGATATATATATATATATATAAACACCGATTTTATAGTTAATATTTTATTTGAATGTTGTTCTAAAGTTGGGAGTGGTTTATTGAAGGTTTAATTGAAGATTTGTCAATCTATAACCGGGAGGAGTGGACACTTATTTCAAATAGACAAAAGGTATATTTTTAAAAAGCATTAAGCATTACTTTATTTCAGTTTATACTTAGCAGTTTATACTACACAATTCGTTTTCTACAATATACATATATTGTCTATGAGCTCATCCTCTACAATTTAATACGAGTATAAAAAAAAGCAAGATGGTAATTTTTTTTTAACCGCATTTTCAGGGACTTATTCAAGGTGAGCAAGTTGTTGCCAAGAGATGAACACAGATTTTGTGTTAGACACTTGCACAACAACTTAAGGAAGTCTTACCACCCGGAGATGCCAGTCCAGAATCATCTTTGGAACATAGCAAAAGCCACTTACGAAACGTTTGATGCTGAAATGGAAAGTTTGAAGGCTTTTGATGAAGGTGCATTTAACCGACTTAAGGATCATACAAGCACAAAGAATTGGTGCGGGGCTTTCTTCAGAGAAACATGTCTCAATCAAGCCCAAAATAGCTCAAATGAAGCCACAACATCTCATTCCGGCCTAATTTCAAATCCTGAAGTTCAAGAATCAATTCCAGGCTTGATGTATAGTTTAATTTTTACTTTATAATCTAATTTAATATCTATTTTTCAATTGTATAACAATTTTATTTTAATCTAATCATATTTGCAAGTTTCAAAAAGTAATGAAAAGGAGATTAAGTCAAGAAAATGTAGTGCATGTGGTACTTCTAGTCACTATAAAGCCACTTGCACAAAAATAAGAAAAGGGGGATCTTCTTGAAATACTAGATATTTTGTGTTTCTATATATTTCTAGTTTACCGGTTGTATTTCGTATATTTTTTGGATATTTTGTGTATTATCCGGCATTGGAAACAATGATTGTGACCTTATTCTTTTTGTAATAGCAATAGGCATCACAATGAGGTCTTTGAACAAATGTGTAGAACAGATTTGTTAGCTTAAGATGTGTTGTTCAGCCTCTAGGAAGAGTAGCAATGTACCGGATGTTACCACAATTTTTTTTGGGTCCGAAATTGATCATCATATATATATTAATTTTTTTGGGGTCCGAAATTAATTTTTTTTGCACTTTATAGTTCCGAATTTGATTTCAATTATGATCGATTTGTGGAAGTGTGGTTGATTTGGAAGTGCGGTTGATTTTGGAATTGAATTGAAATTGGAATTGGAATTTGGAATTGGAATTGGATCCCGATCTGGGTTGATTTTGGAATTGGAAAGGGGGATCCGGATCTGGTGGATTCGATTGAAAATGAGAGGCAAGTGGAATTGGGGGAATTGAGGTTTTTTTTTTAAACAGTAAAATGACATTTTTACCCTTGAAAAAATAATTTTTTTTATATAACCGTTGACTAACTATTGACCAAAAAAAAATTAACGGAAAGGATGAAATTGGCTAAAATTTATAATATAATGGATGAAATTTTCCAAAAAAAAAAGAGGGATGAAATCGCAAAAAAATTATAATGTAAGGGACATTTTTGGCCAATTTGCCTATATATATATGTATAATATATATAATTTCTAGAACAAATTTACTTTTCAACATTTTTTTAAGTGTTGAAAAGTAAACTTGTTCTAGAAATTATACACCTCATAGAGGTGATGTGTATTGGGTAGATGGATAAGTATACACCTCATGGTGGTAGGTGTATTTGTAGGTAAAAAGGAAGTATATGTGTATAGTATTTAGATGATGTGTTGTATGGTTTAGATTCATTTGATGTTAGTATAAATAACCCTCATATATTTAATGTAATTGCTTGAAATAAGAGAAAAAAGAGAAAAAAGATTGAGAGTTTGCTTGAAAAATCGGTTTTTGAGTGTTCAATTTCTAAAAAATTGTGTTTCAAAAGTGTGAAAGTTCTTATATTTTCCAACAAATTAGTATCGAGCATAGTTGAAAATATATAGTATTTCATATCAAATCGAAGCTCTCGACGAGAGGAATCCGACGCCACCAAAATCGCTCCGTCCCGAGTTCGGACGAGCCCGCGCAGCCGCGGAAGTTCTTTGCCAGAAACTAAGTCCACTCACCGAGTTAAGCCGAGCCATCCGAGTTGGAGCCGAGTCCAACCGAGTAGAGTTGAGTTGACCACAAGCTCGTTGGCCAAGTCGTTGACTGTTCACTGTTGACTTTGATCATTGACAAAAAAAAGGTCGGAATTTTCAACAGATCCTCCTGAAATTTTTCGACGTTCAACATCTATCCGTGCAATCGAAATTTTCAAATTCTTTATATATTGAGCGATATGACAAATAGTATGACATCCTTCCAAGTCCCGACTCTTAACAACAACAATTATGACAATTAGAGTATCAAGATGAAGGCTCTCCTTGGAGCACACGATGTTTGAGATGTCGTAAAGAAAGGCTTTAGCGAGCCGGAAAATGAAGCTGCTCTTACACAAGATCAAAATACAATTTTGAAGGATTCAAGAAATAGACAAGAAAGCTCTCTACCTCATCTATCAAGCATTAAATGATGATGGTTTTAAAAAGATCTCGAGTGCAACCTTCGCTAAGCAAGCATGGGAGAAGTTGCAAACCTCTTACAAAGGAGTCGAAAAAGTGAAGAAGATTCGTCTCCAAACATTAAGAGGTGAGTTCGAATCCTTACATATGAAAGCATCCGAATCTATTCTAGATTATTTCTCAAGAGTAGTAGCTGTTTCTAATCAATTAAAAAGAAATGATGAAAAGTTAAAAGATGTGAGAATTATGGAAAAAATATTTCGCTCGTTAGATCCAAAATTCGAGCACATCGTCGTAACGATTGAGGAGACAAAAGATTTGGAAGAAATGACCATTGATGAACTCAATGGGTCATTACAAGCATATGAAGAAAAAGCACAAAAAGAAGCAAGGGATCGTGGAGCAACTCCTTAAGATGCAATTCAACGGTCAACGGTCAAAGTCAACAGTGAACGGTCAACGACTTGGTCAACGGGTTTGTAGCTTGTGGCCAACTCGGCTCCACTCGGCTAGACTCGGTTCCAACTCGGATGGCTCAACTTCACTCGGTGATTGAACTCGATTTCCGGCAGCAACTTCCGGCGGCTACTAGCGGCTCGTCTAAACTCCGATCGGAGCGATTTTGGTGTCTCGTTCCTCTCGTCGAGAGCTTCGATTTGATATGAAATATTATATATTTCCAACTATGCTCCGATACCAATTTGTTGAAAAATATAAGAACTTTCACATTTTTGAACCACAATTTTCCAAAAATTGAACACTCAAAAACCGATTTTTAAGCAAACTCTCAATCTTTTTTCTCTTATTTCTTAGCTTGTAGTACATTGAATATATGAGGGGTATTTATACTAACATCAAATGAATCTAAACCATACAACACATTATCTAAATATCATACACATATACTTCCTTTTTACCTACAAATATCGAGTTCGGACGAGCCGCCAGCAGCAGCCGGAAGTTGCCGCCAGAAACCGAGTCCACTCACCGAGTTAAGTCGAGCCATCCGAGTTAGAACCGAGTCCAGTCGAGTGGAGCCACCAGCTTGCCCAACCCGTTGATTTCGTTGACTTTATTGACTTTGACCGTTGAATTGCATCTTAAGGAGTTGCTTCACGATCCTTTGCTTCTTTTTGTGCTTTTCTTTATATGCTTGTAATGACTCATTGAGTTCATCAATGGTCATTTCTTCCAAATCTTTTGTCTCATCAATCGTTACGACGATGTGCTCAAATTTTAGATCTAACGAGCGAAGTATCTTTTCCATAATTCTCACATCTTCTAACTTTTCACCATTTCTTTTTAATTGATTAGAAACAATTGCTACTCTTGAGAAATAATCTAAAATAGACTCGGATGCTTCCATATGTAAGAATTCGAACTCACCTCTTAATGTTTGGAGACGAATCTTCTTCACTTTTTCAACTCCTTTGTAAGAGGTTTGCAACTTCTCTCATGTTTGCTTAGCGAAGGTTGCACTCGAGATCTTTTCAAAACCATCATCATATAATGTTTGATAGATGAGGTAGAGAGCTTTCTTGTCTCTTTCTTGAATCCTTCAAAATTGTATTTTGATCTTGTGTAAGAGCAGCTTCGTTTTCCGGCTCGCTAAAGCCTTTCTCTACGACATCTCAAACATCATGTGCTCCAAGGAGACTCTTCATCTTAATACTCCAATTGTCATAATTGTTGTTGTTGAGAGTCGGGACTTGGAATGATGCCACACTATTTTCCATATCGCTCAATATATAGAGATTTTGAAAATTTCGATTGCACGGATAGATCCGAACGTTGAAAAATTTCAGGAGGATCTATTGAAAATTCCGACATTTTTTTTGTCAACGGTCAAAGTTAACAGTGAACAGTTAACGACTTGTGGCTCGGTCAACTCAGCTCCACTCGGTTGGACTCAATTCCAACTCGGATGGCTCGGTTTAAACTCGGTGAGTGGACTCAATTTCTGGCGGCAACTTCGGCGGTTACTGGCGGCTCGTCCGAACTCATATCGGAGCGATTTTGGTGGCGTCGGATTCCTCTCATCGAGAGCTTCGATTTGATATGAAATACCCATATATTTCGAACTATGCTCCGATACCAATTTGTTGAAAAATATAAGAACTTTCACACTTTTGAAACACAATTTCTAGAAATTAAACACTCAAAAACCGATTTTTCAAGCAAATTCTCAATTTTTTTTCTCTTTTTTCTTAGCTTGTATTACATTGAATATATAGGGGTATTTATATTAACATCAAATAAATCTAAATCATACAACACATCATCTAAATAACATATACATATATTTCCTTTTTACCTACAAACACACTCTACCACCATGAGGTGTATACTTATCCATCTACCCTTTGTAATTCTTTTATTGGTTTGGTCTATGGTTGCATTGGATGCAATTTCTTTGATGGATTGCACCACAACAATACAATCCTAATATATATATATATATATATATATGAGTATGTATAGAAGAAGCACGTAAAATTATAGAAAGAAAAAATGGAGATGGATTATCAGAAATCTTCCAGAATTTAAATAGTAAACTAAGAATGAAAAGGGAAATTTTCATTCATAAGACTCATTGCATTGAAAATTTTATTTTATATCTCAAAGAATGAGATAAAGAAATGTTAAAGCTATGAGTTTATGGTACAATGAGAGAAATAACAATGACTACAATCCTAGACAGACTTAGAAAAATTGGATATCCACATATATATATATATATATATATATATATATATATATATATCCAATTGGGGACGGAAGTGTGGCCCTAAAAAGAAAGGGGAAACACATATATATATGGAAAGTAAGGAAACATATAAATAGATATAAGGAAGCATAGAATAGCATTATGTCCAAATGAAAAGACAAAACCCTTCAATCAAGAGCAAAAATTTTAAATTATATCATTCAAGACCCATTTATAGCTACACCGTTCAATAAACCCAATACTGAATGGCAAAACCAAAAAAATATTGCATTCCAAGGCAACCTTGTTCAGAGAAAATTCAAAATATATTATTCACAAACAATAGCATTCAATCAGTATAATCTACCCAGAAAAGTTTAAAATGCAGTTTCTTTTCTGTGAAAACACTTCTTCCTTTTTTTAAAAAAAATTCTTGCTATTTGCAACCAAACACCCTTAAAAAAAAATTTTAACGAAATTAACTCAAAAATAATAAACAAAATGAAACTTACCCAATATAGCCCAGAAGCTTCAAGCTAAGGCGCGTAATTATGTAAGTATCCTCAACAACTCGCTCTACTTTGCGAAAAGGCTAAGCGGAACCGCCATCACCAAGAACGGGCGAAAGGGATTTCTCACTGGAACTTCGCCTTCTTCTCTGTTGTTGCTGCTGATGAGAATTCCAATCAGCAGTTGTTGTTGGAGTAATACAAGTAATCGTCTACTTAGTCCAGCGGTCGCAGCGGTCGTTGGTCGGACTAGGGTTTTTGTGGGGCAAGATGGAAAATAGAGAAGGAAGAGAGGGGAAAAGAGGAAAGAGAGAAGAAGGACGTCAAAGCCAAATAGAAAGAGGAGGAGAAAGTAGAAGAGGAAAGATAAATGGATGAGAGAAATTTTTTATTTTTTGTTAATGGAACAAAAATGACTCATTTTTTGTGAATAAATTAAAGTCACAATGCAAAATAGTTTCAAAAATAAAGTTAAACAATGAGCAATTTAAAAAATTTGTATTCTTGAAAAAACTCTTAATTATAAGATTAATAGTGGGCCAAAGCTTCTAAAATTAGTAAATTCGTTTGTTATTGGAAAAATCACAATCAAAATTAGATAATATATATATATATATATATGACCAATTCTATAATATATATATATATATGTATATTTTGAATCATATAATAAAATATTAATAAAGGACTAAATCAAATAATTATTTCTATATATTATATTAAGAGTAATTAGTTAATTTATTATGATAAACAAATTTATGTTGACAAATTTATTATTAAAATATTTTTTAGTTTAAAAAATAGGGGGTTTTTTTCACGAATTCTATAAAAAAATTTAAAAAACAGTGAAGTGAGCATTGTAATTATATATTTAAATTACTTCAAATATTAATAACTAATGATATCTATGTCAGCGGTGATGTGTATGCTTGAGGACGCGAGTTTGACTCCCGCTAACTGCAAGAATTTTTTCATACCATCATAATAAAATATTTCTAATATGAAAAGACAAAAATACTCTAATAATAATTAAGACTAAATTTGTCAAATCATAAATTTATTTGACCTAAATTTACCAATTACTCTTATACTAAAATAAATTTTTATAAATATAAAAAAATATACATATTTTATTTATAATAGTATAAGTAAAAGTTATTGATGTATTATTAAAGATGAAACTTAAATATATTTAATATAAGAATATATAAATAATAATATTTATACTATTTATAAAGCCGTCTTAGCTCAGCCGGTAGAGCGTATGGCTTTTAACCATGTGGTCGTGGGTTCAATTCCCACAAACGGCGCTTTTCAAAAAATATATAGAGAAATTGGTCTCTTAATTTGTAACTTTTTTGCGATTTCATCTATTATTTTTATAATTTTGGTCAATTTCATCCTTCCGTTAATTTTTTTTTGTCAATCGAGTGGAAAACAGAGTGGAAGTTCCGCCGGTGCCGACTTCTTCTAATCCAATAATCTCTATAAAGACCCTCTAATATACTTGAAAACATGTGTCCCACTGGCGGTGAGAAGATGACGATACCAAGCACTGGTGGAACTTACACTCTATTTTTCACAAATTTTATGTTGTTTTTTTTAAATTTTTAAAGTGAATTGAAATTTTTTCCCTTAGAAAATTATTTTTAATAAATATAATCGTTGACCCAAAAAATATTAACATAATGATAAAATTGGGCAAAATTATAGAGATAAAATTATCAAAAAATTTTAAAAATGATGAAATCGTAAAAATATTATAAGTTAAGGAATGAATTTGGCCAATTTTTTTTTAAAACAGTGAATTGACATTTTTACCCTTGAGAAAATGATTTTTATGAAATATAACCGTTGACTAACGGTTGACCAAAACAAAAATTTAACGGAATGATAAAATTAACCAAAATTATAAAGATAATGGATGAAATCACAAAAACTTTATAAGTTAAGGAACCAATTTGATCCTATATATTTCCATATATATATATTAATGGTTAATAAAAAGTATTTATTTTTAAATTAAAATTTTTTATTTATAATTTATTATTAATTAGATTATTCTTTTAAAAAAATTTATTATTATGTCGGATTATTATTGCTATTTATTGAAAATAGAATTTATTTATAAGAAGACAAATTTAAAAACAAAACTTTAAAAATTCTTCCTCTTTTTATTGGTATTATTTTAGCTTTCATATCTACGGTAAGCTTTCTAACCGTTAATTTTTTTAAAAAAAAAAAAAATTATTATATTTATAGGTTTTTTTATCTTCAATAATAAATATTCTAATTTTTTTAAAATTAGTTTAGAAGAGTACAAACAAACTCTAATAAAAATATATGGGATGTTCAAAAAATAAAGTCTTATTTTCAAATTTAAACAATTTTTTTTTTTTTTTTTTTATAAAATATAACTATTTTGTTATTGATTAATATTTGTTTGTCCTCTTTTCGTTTTATATTTTATATTTTTGTTGTTCCTATCTTTTCTTTTTAAAAAGTATCACTTAAAATTTTATTGTGTAGTTTTTATATATATTTGTTCTAAAAAAAGTTAAATAGAAAATGTTTTTAATATTTTTTTTTAAAAAAAAATAATAATTGAGAAACTCATATATAGAATGACAATGAATAAATTTGTTGTTGGTAATAAAACAGATTTAATTAGTACAAATAATGAAGAAGTTGTAATGAATTAAAAAATAATATTAATTTATTAAATAATAATAATAAAAATAAAATAAAGAGAAGAAAATATTCATAATTGTAACAAAATTTTAACAAAAAATTAATAAGCCCATAGAAATATAAAATTATGTTTAAGTTTCTAAATACATATATTGTATTATGAATATTTGTATCTTAATTATCTTCACTATCTTCATACCTAATTACTTCCACTATCTCCATCCATTATTATTATTATTTACATTATCTCTATTACCTCTTCATCCTATAAATAAGGGTTAAAATGTGTAGTTTTGTAACACACAAAAATATATATAAAAGCTTATCTTCTATTTGATCTCAATCTTACATTTTGTTCTATATTTATTTTAGTAACAATAATTTTATAACATATTGCATATAAAATATTACTAACAAAACTATGCTGAAATAAATTTTTCCTATTTAAGATCAATGACACAAAATATATTAAATGAATTAGATACTTTATTTATTGAAAATGAAATATTAGAATAAAGATATCATAAATAATTTTATACTTCAAAAAGCTAGAAAAATAAATAATTGAAAGCTTATGCCCATAACCTTCTACACGTCTCCGAATTGGAAACATACTAAAAGATGAAAATACCTAATTTTTTTTTATAAAAAAAAAAGTGTACCAATATATCAGACAGATAGGATAGGACATAAAGGAAAAAGATGAAAAAATCTACAAAAACAATAGCCTAACAAAAGTCTGACGTACTTATCAAGTGACTCTGTTGGTAAATGTAATTCAGCCAAAAAAAAAAAAAAGCCCTTGATCTTGATCTTGATCATAATGCCTCTGTCTTTCAAGTGATGAAAAAAATAGCACCAAAATCCCCATTGTCTTGAACAGATTCTTTATCAATTAGTCTACTGCAGCAAAGATGCAAAGAATTGATTAGTTTCAAGGAAAAATTCATCTCATCTGCATAAAAAATGTCAGAAACATTGCATTATAATAGAACGAGATAGAACAATACAGACTTTCTAATAAATACCCCAGAAGATACCTAAACAGCAAAAGTAGAAGATTTCGAAAACCAAAGTCATGCATAAACATGTTTCTGATATGAATTGGTTGCTTTATTAGAAATTTTTCTACGCTCTTTGACACCATTACTAGATGACAAGTGTTCTCTCATTCAAACAGAAGTATGTAGAAAGAAAACAAACTTTCAAATTTGTACAGTAATGGATGCCTAACCAAAAGGAAAAATATGAAAAAAATTGTTGAGACCCCTCTTGCATTAATTGAATGCCAAACTATAAATGAAAAACGGGATAAATGGAAAGATTGAATTTCAGAGAGAAAGCAAGACCATTACTTATAATAAATCAAGAGGGACGAGCATCGGAAAACTTTCACATTAACCATAGAGTGTGTGCGTGGTGAAAAATTAATGCTAGCACAAGAACCATTTTTCTTACTTAAGACACTATACTCTTACCTTTTATCACTATTTTTTAGCCTTTGATATAATCAAGATTTTCCAACTAGATATATAACAAGAAACTTTCTTTTCGTCGCACAAGATAATATTGAAGAGCATCTTCCAAATCACATAACTAACACCACAAATTGACAAATTCTAGCTTCATGAATTGGTAGGTTATTACATGACATTTGTCTTTCATCTAGTTCTATCGAAGTCACTTAAATATGGTACTCAATTTTTCCTACATCTTTTATTGTAATTATTATTATTATAACTTTTGACATAAAAAAAGTGAACCTGTAAAACTAAAGTATAATTTTTGCACTGTAAGAGTTCAAACATGATTTCCACAATCCAACAAGTATACCTATGTATGATTAAACACACACATATATATACATATATAACCAGCATTGGACTCTGCTTCAATGTGGTATAGGTTGCATTCACAGGCACATATAAGTTATTCAAGGAAGGAACACTTTTGGAGCAAAATAAAGCTGAAAGTCCAAAATGCAACATCTCAATATGACTTGATAGAACAGTTTAATCTCACCACAAAACATTTTAATCTGAACCTTTGGGTTTGTCATCATTTCCTACAGCATCAGCTACCAATGCCATTGGTCTTTCATCTATTACCTCATCAATTATTCCAAACTCCTTCGCCTCTTCTGGTGTCATAAAGTTGTCTCTATCCATGTTCTTCTGAATTGTTTCCACATCTTGCCCAGTATGCTTTGCATATAAAGCATTCAAATTATCCCAAACCCGAATAATCTGCTTTGTGTGAATGGTCATATCTTTTGCCTGACCGCTATAACCACCTGAAGGTTGGTGAATCATAATAGTGGCATTAGGAAGAGACCGCCTCTCACCCTTTGCACCAGCAGCTAGAAGAAGAGAACCCATCGAAGCAGCTTGTCCAAGACATAATGTATTAATTGGAGATCGAATATACCTCATTGTATCATAAATCGCAAGACCTATATATAAATTTTAGATTCATCAGTCATTTCATTTGAAAAATCCAATATTCAACAAAGAAATTACTAATAATCAGAACAACCCCGCTGAAATATATTATCTTTGTAATGAAACACATTATCACTATAAACATAATATTTTAAAAAACATACTATAAAATCTGACATCCAACACTACAAATGAGATGAGATTTGACGATTTTTCACATAGAAATTACTTCTACCATTCCAAAATTTCTTTAGATTTCCAAACATCAATTTAAGCAAAAAAAAAGAACAGAAAGCCCAAATCCTAAATTCTGATACAAAGACTGCGCACAAATCAAAAACTTAAATGAAATCGAATTGAAACTTTAAATTGTACCAGCAGTTACAGCACCACCAGGGGAATTGATATACATGTGTATAGGTTTAGAGGGATTTTCTGACTCAAGAAAGAGGAGCTGAGCGACCACCACATTGGCAGTGTCATCCGCAATTGGTCCGTTTATGCAAATAATTCGCTCTTTCAACAACCGTGAAAAGATATCGTAAGCCCTCTCACCTCTGGATGAATGCTCAATAACCATGGGAATCAAACCATACCATCTCTGCTGTCCAGCGAAAGTGGTTCTTGACATCTGAGAAGCAGCTGTAGAGCTCCATAATTTGCGACCAAAGATCAAGCTTCGCATGGTGAATTCAAGGACACAGTAGCATCAAATTTAGGGTTTGTTCAGGGCGTTTTGGAAAGGGAATGAGGTTAGTTGTTGCCGTAGATGGGAGCAGTCTGAAATTGAGGGCTTTAACGACAATGTAATTTAATTTTTTTCCTTAGACGACATTTTTTTTTTTTTTAGAAAACTAAATTGAAAACTTTATTTTAATATATATTATTATTATTTATAATATTTTATTTAAGCTAACATATTTTGAGCTTTTAAATATATATCTCAAATTAAAATTTCTAAAGTTGAACAATAAATATTTAAAATATCATTAAAGTTGAATAACAAAACATTTAATACATTTTTTTTTCTTTATGTATTTTTAACAAATTAAAAGAAAACTTGAAAATTTTTATTTTTACATTTTGTAACTTTTATATTTTTTAAATAAAATTTATTTGAGAGAGAAAGATTAAGTTTAAAATTTATAAATTATTTTATCTTTAATTTATATTAATAATTTCATGCTATACTAAACAAATTTTTGATTTAATTTTTTTTTTAAAAAAAGTAAGGAAAGTATATCTATAATATTTTAATTTATTTTTATTTTATTTTTAAAATTTTTAAAATTTATGTCAAACTATATAATAAATTTTTTTAAAAAAATTATAATGAAAAAAATTTAAAATTATATTTTATAAGAAAAAAAAATTATATATTATTAAATATTTTAAAATAAAAAATATATTCTTAATTAAAAATTATATTAACAAATTATGTTAATAAATTAGATAGTATAATAAAATTTAATACAACTATTTAAATTTTGTTAATTCATATATTTTTTATGTAAGATCAACGAATAAAAAAAAAAAAAAAAAAAAATAATAATAACAAATAATATTTCTGAACTTTATTAAAATTTTATTTTTAAGTTAATCTTTCAACTTACTTTATTTTATATTCTTTTATTACTATTTTTAAATATTTTACTATTTTGTCACTTATAATATTTTAATAATTGTCTATTAGTCACAATGTCATGAAAAAATAAAGTATTTTCAAATTGTAATATCTTAATCAGAATCATTTTCCACGTAAAAAAGATCTTTTGTGTATGGTAAAACTATTTGAATTTCTCTGCAATTCATTAGAATATTTTAAAAGGTAGTAAAGTAGTGCAAAATTTTGTAGAAATTAATAGAGAATACTAAAATGTTATACATTAGAGCAAAATAACATTATAGGTTGTTATAGTTCAGCGGGTAGATAAGTTGTTATAGTTAAGTTTTAATCATGAGATTAAATTGATCTTAACCATCAATAGGATAATAGGTAAGGGATTATAAATAAAGAGTTAGTAGTTATAATGAATAAATTAAATAAATAATAGTGAAAAAAAAATTATATTACCTCTATAGCAGATAGGAGCTAATTATAAATTATTATATATATATATAAAAAATTAAATGATAAATATATATCAACAAATATAACATGGTGAAAAGACAAATGCATTTTAAATTAATATTTAAAAAATATATATATATTTCCAGTTCTTTTTTAGGATGTCAAATTAATTTAATTTCCTTTGTTTAGGAAGTATATTTTAAAACTGCTTTTCATTCTATCTGGATATTTTAAATTTTGAGTGGGTTCCTCCACTCTAGTGAATGAAGTTCTGTTGTTTCTTTATATATTATTTTTAAATTTAATGTTGAATAATAAACATTTAAAATATTATTAAGATTTTTCTTAAAAAATAAAATTATGATTAATATGTTAAGTTAATATTTATATATTTTTTTAAAATAAAAATCATAATTATATTAAAATTTATAAAAATATATAAGCCATATTTTTCATCATTTTAAATATAAAATAATTTTTTACCAAACAGCTTGATTTAGTTGGTAGATTTTAATGAGTCCATTTGAATGAAAATTTTAAAATAATAAAAAAATAATTTTTTTTTTTTAAAAAAAGCAGATTAAATCAAAAATGAGAATTAACTTAAATGTTTCATATAATTTGGAACTCATCTAAAACACCTCATGTCCAAGAAAAAGAAATTTTTAATTTTGGAGTGTAGTAATTAAAATTTTAATACTTAACGCCAAAATTGCGATACAATTTTTTGGGGAAAAAATAATAAAATAAAATTGACCCTAATTTTTTTTTAAGAAAAAAAAATTGATTTTTTTTTAATTTATAAAAAAAAAATTGAGTTTTTTTCAATTCGAATTCATTATTTTTTTTTATTTTTTTAATCATAAATTGAATTATTTATTTATTTAAGATTAAAAATACTCACTCTTATCAATAGGGAAGCTCAAAAAGATAATTAGAGAATTTAAAATTATTCATGATAGCCCTCCATTTTTTATTTACAATTATATGAGAAAATCTCAGGTTTAGAAGGTTTTTTTTGGGTCTGTAAACGATAGATAGATTATATTATAATAAAAGTATTGTACATAAAGTGGGTCCTAAATCGGAGATACAAAAATAAGTGGGAAACAACATTGGAGAATTAAGGCCGGTACATGTAGCTAATCAAAGAGGCGGAAAGAAAGAACAACTTTTGTAAAAAACCAAGCTTCGGCTTCCTTGAGACCAACCTCAAACCCCCGATACACTCATCAAAATCACAACCATCAACCTTTTGTTTTCACTTGTCGCGAGAATAAGCCGAGCTTAGATCAAAAAAAAAAAAAGAAGGTTTAATGTTTTCCGGTGGCTCTTCAAAAAGTTGCAAAACCATGAGATCCTACATCTGACCCAGATTTGCCAAAGCATCGGCGGTGTCATTTCCTTCTCGGTGGTAAAACTTGACGTGGAGGCAAGGGATACTCTTCATTAACATTCTACATGTGTATAACAAAGAGTAGAAACATGTATGGATGAATGATTGAGTCAAGAGGTGAAGTGCAATATTCGAATCACTTTCCAATATAATGTGAGTAAACCTTTTATCCACATATAAATTATTTGAGACCTTCCTTAATAGCTCTTAACTCAGCATATAAATTATTACCATAAGGAATAGTCTGACAAAACCCTAGAATCCATTTACCTTGATAATCACGAAAAATTCCACCAATTCCTAACTTACTAGGATTAGGTTTAGTTGAACCATCAAAATTTAGTTTTAAAAAGGGAAAATCCGGCATGATCCATGTAAACTGTTTGAATCTTTGTTGGAGGAAAAAGAAAAACATTATCGGAACCGAATTGTAAAAATCTCCATAACTCTAGATTCAACAAATGTAGGAGAAAGATATGTGAAAGGAGTAGGTTGATGTAAGAAATGATTCCTTTTAATCCACAAAAACCAACAAGAAAAAGTAAAAAAAATAGACCAAGGTAGAGAGTTAGGTAACACATATTGGTGAAGACTGTTTGTTTTAAGCCGGAGAAGGAAATCGAAAGAGAAAAGAAATCAAGAATATAGCATAGCAAGAAATTTTTATAATGAGACTAGTATACCTGAGATGTTAAACAATCCCTAAATAAATGTAAAAGAGATTCATCTAATAAGGAGCATCTTTTAAAGGTAGTTGAAGATAAAATACCAAGATGATGAAGAAATTTAAAGCTTGGCAATCGCTCAAGATAACCTAAATAAAGGAAATATTTAACCTTCATTAGTGTATTAACATCTTTCCAAATCCAATTTGCTGATTTGTTTGTTGTTATCTGTTTTGTAGGAAGGGATTGATTATGCAAAAGAAATTGATATGCAGAATGAGTTGTAAACAGACTAGTTGAGGTAAATTTCTCAATATTCTTTATCTGGAATATATTCATGAGTTTGTGGAATAAAGATACTATGAATTTTGTTTCTAATGTGATTAGGAAGCTCAAAACTGAGAGAGGAGAAATCCCATGAAAGAGTATCGGAATTATAAATATCCTTAATCTGTAATATATGATCATTTTTTGTGAAAGGACCAAAAACTAGATTAGAAAGAGGGATATCTGTACACCAGGTATCAAGCCAAAACATTGTTTATGAATTATTACCTATACTATAAGCTCTACCTAGTTTACAAAGGTTACATCCTATTTTTAGGCTCTTCCATATAGGTGAAACTCTAAAATAATTATGGTTTAGTCCTTTGGAATACTTACTGCTAAGAATTTGAGTCCAATAGGCATTAGAATGAGTGAATCTCCAAGATAAACTCATAAGTAAAGATAAATTTCTAAGAGTAGATTGCGGAATATTTAAACCATTAAGATGTAATGGTTGAGTAATGATATTCCAATTAATATAATGGAGCTTAGAGGTACCTCCCCAAAGAAAAGATCTTATCATCTTATCCATAGAATTCAACATAGATTGTGGAAGTTTAATACATTGCATAAGATGTATAGGAAGAGAAGCTAAAGTAGCCTTAATTAAAACTACCCTTCCAACTAGATTTAGTAATCTATTTTCCCAAGATAGCAATTTACCAACCATTTTATTTAAAATTTCCAGAAAAAGCTTGATGATTAAATTTTGTATTACTAAGGGGAAAACCTAAATAGGTACCCAGAGAAGTAGTTTATGAAATACCTAGTGAAAATATTAAATCCTTTTTAAGAGACTTATCCATTCTTTCAGAGAAAAACACCTTAGATTTAGAATAATTAATTTGTTGACCAGACACTTGTGAGAAGTAATTTAAAATATTAGAAATAGAAGTAGTAGAATATAATGTAGCCTCTAAAAAAAGCAATAAATCATCAACAAATATTAAATGTGAGATACTTGGTTTATTATGATTTCTAGAAAGATGTATAGGCTGCCAAAACTTATGTTGAACTGGATATGATATAAGTAAAGAAATATAATCCATACATAGTATAAATAACTAAGGTGATAAGGGATCACCTTGCGATACTACCTTTACTAGGTGAAAAAAAAAGATGTAGGTTCACCATTAATTAAAATTGAAAACTGCGATGTAGTTATGCATTTCATAATTAATTCAATAAAAAGAGTTGGAAATTTTAAAAAATATTAGAACTGATCTTATAAAAGTCCACTCAAGTCTATCTATAGCTTTAGCTAAATCTAACGTAATAATCATATACTGCTTATTAGATTTAGTATATTTCGTAAAATGTAAAACTTCTTGAGTTATAATAATATTGTCCGATGAACGTCTACCAAGAAGAAAAGTTGACTGCATAGGTGAAATAAGATTTGGCATAATAAGTTTAAGGCTATTTGAATAATTTTAGTAATTAACTTATATGCAGTATTACACAAGCTAATTGGTCTATAATGAGAAGCAGAATTTGCATTATCTATCTTAGGTATTAAAGTAATAAAAGTTTGATTAAGTTCTGTTGGAATATTATGATGAGTAAAAGCATCTAATATAGTCTGAAATAATTTGGAATGTGTTTCATGCCAGGAATGTTGAAAGAAAAAAGCATGGAGTCCATCAAGTCCAAGCGCTTTGTGAGGATGCATTTGAAATAATGCTGAATGCATCTCCTGAAGACTAACAGGTAAACTGAGAAGGTTTTTTCTAACATTTGAGGACTATAAAGAGAGTGATGTCAAGAAAGCGTAGTTCAATTGGTAATAGCCTCACTTATGACCTAAAGGGCATGAGTTCGAGACATACTAAAGGTTAGTTTAATCCCTTATCTTTATAAATTTGGCACAAGTCATCCTTCGGTCAATTTTATTAGCGGCCTTTCTTTTTTATTAAAATAGTTATATTTGAAAGAGCTAAAATGTCTTTTTTTTTCTTCTTCTTCTTCTTTTATTTTTTTCCTTCCTTTCTTCTTCTATTGTTCCCTTGCCGCCATCACTTACAAATTGCAGAAATCTCAAAGTTCTTGACACCAAAAACAACATGATAACCGATAATTTTCTGATATGGCTAGCAAATCTTCCTCTATTGTATGTCCTGATTTTGAGATTGATAGAGAAGAACCTCACCAACGAATAGGAGGACTCCAGGAAAAGCTCAGCCACACCTTCGTCAATATAACGATTAACAACCTGCCATCAACTTTTCATTAAATAAGCTGCAGCACATATATAACTTGAGATAAAAAAAAAAAAAAAACTAATTCAAGAATTAAACACTCCTAAGTTAATTTTCCTTTTGGTAATTATTTCTTGAACAGGAACTTTCAGAAAAGGAAAAACATGATTGTCATTGATGTATGATGCTTTGCTAATACCTGAACACTATTTCCTTTTTTGGCAGAGGAACATACTCTTCTGCTCCAAGATCAAATTCTGAGTAGCAAAAGCATCACTCCTTCCACCCTTTAAACTGCTCCACTTGTTTGCCTCTCGTTGTATCAAAAAATTTGAGAGTTAAACCATAAGGTGTTATGCTAATGAGCTATTACCATATCCTCCAGTCACACTCTGGAGATAGCTCAGTACAGCCAGAGTTATCAAAAATTTGCATTTTTAGAGAAATTATTTGCAAAATTACAAAGAGCAAAAGAAACTAAACATATAAAGGTCTAAACCAACGGCACGTTGAAAGAAGTTCTCCATCAAAACCTTCTGAGCCAAAAAATGGGCAGAAAGGAAACGAAGTGATCAGAAATAGAAAAGAAAACCATCACACATTCATTTCACACACAATCAGTACATAAAAATTAGGTAGCAATCAACTTCAACTTCAAGACCAAAAATTTAAGCTTGTTGTATATTCACTAGTTATAAGTCAGGCAAACTGTGCTGAACTGAAAACATTTAAACTGTGCTGAACTGGAAGAGTATCTTGACCCGAAAAAGACTCTTTCAGAAGGGCTTGCAATGAATGGTTGGTAAGGGATACGATATTCAATTATGGAATGATACTTAGCGAGTTTTATCATGGTGAAGAAAATAAAGAACCACATTCGCTTAACAACAGCATCAGAAAATCACTCCAAACCTATCCACATGTATCTCACTGTAAACCAGAGGAATTGAGATACATGTGGATGAGTTTAGAGGGATTTTTTGATTCAAGAAAGTGTCATCTGCATCAAAAACATCGTATGCCTTCTCACCTCTCGATGAATGTTCAATAACAATAGCATCAAATTTAGGGTTTACAGAGCGTTTTAGAAAGGAAAGGAAAGGAAATGATGGTTGGTTCAGAGAGATTTTGGGTTTCTTGGATGAATAATCAATCTATCAGCGCTAGTAGACTTTGAGCCCAGTTCTTTTTGTTGGGCTTGTTTTTTTTTCTTAAGCATATGGTATCCGAACCCACACGGGCCGACTAATCTAGATTCGGTCCGGGGTGCGCTCGTAGAGTCCAACTTTTACTCGAGGGTGAAGACCTGACCCAGAGCTTTTCAACGTGGCGCTAACCACCTCGGGGGGATTCGAAACCTCGATCATCCGCCCCGAGGAGAAGGATTAGGAGTCCGCTTACCAACTCCCCAAGTTGCTGAGTTGATCCGGTACTTGTTTTTTAATATTAGAATCAAGCGCTTCGCTTGATACAATGAGAAAACACATTATAAATGTTACAAGAGATCGAAATCGGGATAGTTTAACAAAAAAAAAAGTAATTTAAAATCAAAAGATCCATGTAATTTTACCGTGATGAATCTCTAATTATGGGAGAACACTTTAAATTGACCCCAAATTTTAAACAGTTGCATACATAAATCATGTTCAAATCATCAACTTTACTTAAGTCAGAAGAGCTCGATAGGCAACAATTCTTTTTTTTTTCCCTTCAAACAATTTATTTAATTTCTTTTTAAACGAAAAATAAGTTTCTATTAATTACAATTTTATTTTACTAGAAAAAATGTGATATTTTTTTATTTAAATATATATAATTTTTTTTCTGTTAAAACCCCAAGGCATGATATGATAAGAAACTCTTCTAACTTAAATGATGTTCGGAAGTTAGAACTCCTAGTCACATATTCAACAGTTTAAAATTTAGGAATGGGATATTTAAAAATTGATATATTATTTATATATAGAGAAATTTAAAATTTTAAATAATAAACATTTAAACTATAATTAAGAATTTTTTTTAAAAAAATATAACTATGATATATTATACCTTAAGAGGTCACAATCTTTACAAATTGATATGCATATGTAATATATTCTTGTAGTATTTTTCTTTCAAATATATGTGTAGACATTGAAATTTTATTTATATATTTAAATATATATAATTAAATTTAATTATATATTTAAATATATATTGAAGATATTGAAAAATTTTACTTTTGCGATGAGTGACACATGACAAACTAATAGTCATTGATTGTCACTCTTTTCATCTATAAATAGAGAGCAAGAGAAGCATTCAAGTGAGGTGAAAATCGGAGGTAAAAAATCAATGGTGGCAAAGAAGAAAGGAAACTCCAACGATTCCCTTCAGGATCGTTCATAGTTTCTGGTGCATCCTCCCTTCGAGATCAAGCCCCAAGGCTCTCGAGAAGTCAAATCAAATACAGATGGATCGAGATAAAGCCAAAGGCCCTTAAAGTTCAAATTCATTCCGAGATCCAACCCAAAACACCCCTCGGAAGAAATAAAAATCCATTGGATCGAGACAAGCACAAAATTCCCAAAGATCCACGACCAAAAAAATCAACGGATAAATATAAATATTCGAGTCCAACATAAAAATATATATTATCTTGTGACATTTATATTTTTGATTATTTATTTTACAGATAATAATAATCGAAAAGAAAATTGTATTGTTCACAATATGTATATACTTGCTACATATTTTTTTACGCATAAATTGCAAAATATTAATTATATAAGTATTAAAAAAATAATAATAAATGTATCTTAATTTTCTAATATAACAATAAAAAAAATCTTCATATAAAAAAGAAATAGTATATATATATTAAAAAAAGTTAATTTCACTAAATTATCAATTTTAAAATCTCCTTTTCTTTTTTTTTTCTTGGCCAATAGAGGAAGGAAGAGTAATTGGTGAATTTAGTCACAAATAAATTTATGTTTGACAAGCTTAGTCTTAAAATATATATAATATATATATATATATATATATATATATATATATATATATATTTGTAATTTTTAAAGTCCCAAACGTTTTTACCTAAGATAATTAAGTCATTTTCACAAATTTTATCAAAATGTTTTAAAATTTAACGATTTGAGTAATTTTAGTCGATTAAAGAAACAATAATTAAGTCAATTTACATTAAATATCTACAAAATTAGAGTAAAAAGGGTTGTAACACTCATTCACAAAATATTTTCGAAAAGGTAAAACGATATATATAAAAATATATTTCATGCAAAATGACTTGATTACATTTTTCTTTTATTCAATAAATCACACAAAACTATAAATTTTAAAAAAATTTAAAGAAATTTGTGAAAAAAAAACTTAATTTTCTTAGATAAAAAAGTTTAAAATTTTAAAAGTTAAAAAAAAAAATTAGAACTAAATTTGTTTGAAGGAAGGAAAGAGATTTTGATACTAGTGATAACTAAAGTGCGTTGAATTGCTCAGCAAGAAAAATACATTTTGGGGAAAATAAATGGAAACGTGAAGACTATCAAAACGTGTATACAAAACGACTCAACCACGAAGTCCAAGTCGTCCCCCTCAACTAATCCATATTCTATTAATTTCCAATATATATATATATATATATAATTATAAAGAATTTAAAACGTATTATCGAGTAAAGAATAATAAAAACATATTTAGTATTATTGAGTAAAGAATTTTAATAACTAGTTAAACATATCTTAAAGTAATTTTCACATATTTAAAATGTATTATTGAGTTTCTGTGAGCATAACTTTGACCGAATCTAAATTAATTAGAATCATGATAACTTCAAATACTAGATAGTGTAACAAAAAAATTAATAATTAGTCAGTAATTTATTTTTTTACACGAGTGATGTGAGATAAAAAAAATTGACAAAATATAAAATATCTTTTATTTTATTTTTTATCCTTACTGAAATTAGGATGAAATTTCCACTTTTTTTCTCTCCAATTCAACCTTTCTCCCATAGCATAAAAGAAAAAACAAAGTCATGAGATTTTCAAGTACTTCAGATGATCACAGAAAGATAATCCAAATCCCAATCCCACCATAAATATATTTTTCTTCATGTCTGAAACTCTAGCAGCAGCAGTCCTTCAATTCCATGGCTCAGATCACAGATAAAGCCGCCGCCGCCGCTGCCGCTGCCCCTGCCGGCGGTGGCGGCACCGTCAACAGCACCGTCTGCTTCTTTCTGGGGTGTTTTGGAGGTATAAATAATAATAATAATAATAATAATAAAGGGTCTGTTGAGAAAGGAGAAAAGGCACGTAGTAGTGTGTGTTTTTCTTGGTCGAAATTGAAGAAAAGAAGTTTTCCAAGAAAAACTGTTCCTCTTGAATATGGTGATAATAATAAAGTCCATTCAAGAAAAGGAAGCTTTTTTCACAGAAAATCCGGCAACAAAAAGCTTAAAGATCAGATTCCCGGTTCAGATATAAAGAAAATTGTCCATGATGATCAGCCTAATCAGGTATGAATTGATGATGATGATCAAATTAAAATAGGTAATTTTTCCCAGATGGGGTCAAAAGATATATATATATATATATTTTACTACAAAAGGAAAATCTTGACACTCATATTTTCATCAATACTGTCTCTTACTAATAAGATTTTTTCATTTTAGATGAATTTTTTTGCCAATTTTATTCAAGAATTTAGTCTTGAAAATTTTGTATTCTAAATATTGTATTTTGATATGTTAATTAGACTTTTTTTTATTCAAAATGATCAAAAACATTAAAGTATAATTTATTTGTAATTTGAAATATAAAAATAAAACGTTTATGATAAAAACTTAAAATATTTAAAACTAATCTTTCAAGTTATCATCAAATTGACAAAATTTTCCGATGTTAGGTTATTTTCTTTTGTGGGGTTTTATAAGTATTACTTATATATATGTATGTATTGTTGAATTTCTCTGTTTTTAGCTCTTTATTTACTAGAAATACAAAATGTTGGGTTTCTTTCTATTTTTTTTCCTTTTCTTTTCTTTTTCCAATTTTGATAGTGTACTTTTGCATTATGTTTTCAGACAAAGTACGATAATGTTCAAGAAATCATCCTCAATAACAACAGCAAAAGCAAGAATCATTTAGATTCCTCGAAAAAACCCACGTGCAAAAAAGCACTTTCCGGTACACTACTTCGGAGCAACACTGCTTCACCGGAAGACAAGTTTGAGGTTCTCAGCCGTGGGGAGGCGGCGGGGCTGCAGCTGTCGCACTCGGTCTCTATGCCTCCGGCGCAGCCGCCAAGGAGGAAGAAGAAAACAGTGAATAATAATAATAATAAAAATAATAATATTAGTGGCGGAAATTCCAAAGTCAATGACAAAAAAAGAATTGACCAATTCCTTGGAATAACAATGTTTATGGTTACACTTACGTTAATTGTAATGATATTTTGTGGTAAAATATGTGCCATTTTATGTACTTGTGGCTGGTTCTATTTTTACCCTATTATTGTTGTTAGTAGGGAAAAAAATGAACCAAAAGTTGGTTTTGGTGAAGAAATTATTGGTTCAAAATCCGCAGCTGACGACGAAGAAATTGATTTTAATTCTCCAGAGTACAAAAAGAAGGTGGTTTTGGAGGGTTTTTTGGAGAGAAGTCACCGGATTCATTAATGATGTTTTGGAATTTTGTAGATACATATATATATATATAATACATTTTTTCCTTCTCTCTTTTTATATATATATATTTTTTTTTAATGTTTTGAGGAGTTATGAATGAGTTTCAATTGATGACTGTGCTTTTAAATCATGTCTATATCGAGATATAATTTTTTATTTATGTATATTTTTTTTCTAGTTATTTTGATAGAGTTTGGAGAATTTATAGATTAGGAGTCTTTAAGTCACACAAGATCACGAGTTTGACACTTGTTGTGAACGTCGTTCAATTATGAGACACAACCCGGACCGAATTTGACTAACTTACTTGATAGTTATCTTACTTATGACTCTAAGGGTCATGAGTTCGAGACTTCGATGGATTAGGAGCCTTTTAGTCACACAAGATCATGAATTTAACACTCGTTGACAACGTCATGTAAGAGTAATAGTTCGATTATGAGAAGAAACCCGGACTAAATTTGACTAACTTACTTGATAGTTATCTTAATTATGACTCTAAAGGGTCATGAGTTCGAGACTTCTATGGATTAGGAGCCTTTTAGTCACACAAGGTCACGAGTTTGACACTTGTTGTGAACGTCGTCATGTAATAGCAATAGTTCGATTACGAGACGCAACCCAAACTGAATTTGAATTAACTTTCTTGATAATTATTTTACTTATGACTCTAAAGGGTCATGAATTCGAGACTTCTATGGATTAGGAGCCTTTAAGTCACACAAGGTCACGAGTTTGACACTTGTTGTGAATGTCGTCATGTAATAGCAATAGTTCGATTACGAGACGCAACCCAAACTGAATTTGAATTAACTTTCTTGATAGTTATTTTACTTATGACTCTAAAGGGTCATGAATTCGATACTTCTATGGATTAGGAGCCTTTAAGTCACACAAAGTCGGAGTTTATGTAAGAGCAATAGTTCGATTACGAGACGCAACCCAAACTGAATTTGAATAACTTTCTTGACAATTATCTTACTTATGACTCCGAAGGGTCATGAGTTCGAGACTTTTTAGAAGTAAAAGTACTTCAACTCATGATGAGTGTTAAACTTATAACTTCATATATCTATAACAATATATTTTTTCACCGTACCAAGTCAAAAATGCCTCTATTATGTTTAGAACTCACGAACATCTTAAATTATAAGTAAAGTTATACTACACATTGAGCTACGCCTTATCGATAAATATATGAATTTAATTTCATATATTTAATTGTGATTGATTATAATTTTCAAACAATATTTTACTTGGTTAACCATTCAAACAAGAAACAGAGTTTAGTATTTGAAAATAATAAGGTTACTAAAATCCATAAACGTGAGGACAAGGAATTTTGCCCAATTTTTTTGAAAAGGTAGTGTTTATTCTTAAATTAATTAAAATCTAATGAAATCTACTTTCAGTTGTGCTTTTTATAGATTGGCAGTTGGGGATATCACGTGAGGCACGTGCCGAAGTGAGCCCCGCTCTATAATCGACCTGTAGCTCAGGCAGCTCGGTCGCCTCTTAGCCATCGGCTTTTTCGGCTACCTAACCTGTTGGAATAACTAAATCCGGAAATAATAACACTCACAATTTCTTTAAATTATATAATTATTATTATTATTATTATTATTATGTAAAACTTTCTTTCATTAGGAAAGCTTCTTTTTTTGGGTTAGATAATTTGGTTTCTGAAGCTATCACGATTTCGACTAATCTATATTCAACTTGTAAAGTTTTAACTCTTACTTGAGGAAGGTTTTATTTTGGTTTTTACATGAGTGTTGAACTGTCGACTTCATATTACATTTACAATGCATTTTCCTATTGTGACAAACCAAGGATTTAATTAGGAAAACTTCTTTAGTATTTATTTTTTTATTTATAATTGTCAAAAACCATAAACTCGAGCTACATTATAGATTAACACCTCCAAAAAAAAAAAAAAAAAACATTCTAATCGTGTATCTAAATCAAAAACTTAAATGTGCTATCTCGTTATATATCTTAAATATATAAGAATATAATATGAATATTAACATAAGTTTAGATATTTATTGTCAACTAGAAATGTTCTTTTTAGTATAGTAAGGACGAAGTCAACTGCCTAGTAATTATGGTGGGTGTAGCCAAATTATCTTATAGTCGTAGTATAGACTCGATCATGACTGTTAGCATGTAGTCGGATCGAATTATGGACCTAAGTGCTACACCACGTGAGTGAGAGTTATCACTAAATTCTCGAACGTCCACTCATCAATCTTAGTTTTAAATCAATTTTGTTCAGTTGTCCACTAGCAAAATTGCTGAACCTTGAGGAGTGAATAAAACTAAGTAATTGATCATGAATAATTTATATATATATATATTTAAAATTCATTTTGCAATGGGGTAAATAATTATATTTTGAGATTATATTATATATATTTTAGGTTATGTTCTTAAATTTTCTTATTATTTTTTTAATATATATTTATAATGTTTGGAAATAAGAGATTTTTTTTTTTTGGTAATTCTTTATGTGATATATATTGGATCAGGGTTTCAATTTTTTTTTTAAATATATTTTTTCGAGTATGCACCCCCACATTCATAATTAATGGATTCAGTAGAAACCGATATATATATATATATTGTACATTATTGACCCAATTTTAAAATACATTCGATTTGTGATGAATATATGAAATGGACTGATCGACATGGACAAATGTCTCATTTTCATAAAATCGTTTTCAATCAACCCTCAAAGGAAAATTATATAGTCTCAATTATACTACCATTTTCAATTATTTTTAATGTTTATTGATAAAAAATGTTATGAATACCAAATTAAGACTAGCTAATAAAAGTAACATATATGATTGGAAACGACTCTCCGATCCTTTCACGCGTGATTAGTGGGCTCTACTTGTCACCAAGTGTCCTACAAAAAAAGCCAAGTGTCCGGGGTGTGTACCTGATGTTAGCTCTCTAATGATCAAGTAAGTGTAAATCGGAGAAGAGGCTTAGAGGACCGCCCAGAGAAGGATATTCTCAGCGATACTACCTGTGAGAATATAGCGATAACGGTAACAAAGCACTTCAAATGTTCAAAGGTATTTGGCTTTTCACTCATTTTGTGTGTGAGTGTGAATTACTGTATATATGGAGAGTGAGAACCAATAGAGAATTGACACCCGAATTAAGTACATTTCCCAATAGTCTAAAATAGTGGTTCCAAATAGTGTCTATCGGATCAAATGCATTTAATGTTGAGTACAAATGAAATCTCTCTATGTCGGAGATCATGCCCTTCGCATGGTACTTCTAGTTGCCGGCTAGACCTCGGGGGAGCCTATCCGGGACCCAGTCAGTCCTTCGTGATATCCACATTGAAACTTCCGGCCTACGTGGATTTTTTGGGGATTTCAGTACCTCTCAATATAAATTGATAATAATGAATTAGTTGTGTCTTTAAAGATGTGACTAAATATATGTTTCGTTATATTTGTTTGTTTATTTAATTTTTAATATGATATCAATTATTAGTCACTAATATATATATATATATATATATTATACTATTTTATATTCAAATTTATTGGTTCGATTAATTCGATCTAGATTGCATTTCAAAAGTTTAACTCTTTTTTGAAGAAAAATCTTATCCCGATTTTTATAGAGCATTGGTAGTAAATATAAAACCCGACCAAAGGAGCCAATCATTTAAATTTCTATAATTTATGACCACTAAATAAATATAAACCATTCTTAGAATTTTTGGAGTTTAGTAACTAACTTTCTTAATTCAAACAAGATTAGTTGAGGCTTGATTTTTGTTTATTATGAAATTTAATTATTTCTAATTTTCCATTATAATTTAATGGTTATTACAATTTAAGATCTTTGATCCATTAATGTTTTAAGTAATATTAAAACTTTGCAATAGAATATCATGACTTTGTATAATTTTTATTGAGTTCATATTTGGATGCATAATCTAGTTTAAATAAATAATAACTATTGCAATTTAATCCTTAAAGCGTAAGTGAGCTAGTAAATAATTTTTTTTATTTTTTAAAAAATTCAAGCTGATAAATAACTATTCTAATTTAAATAAGGTTACAAGATCAAATTCATTTAAAATTTAAAGCATAAAGGTTTCCTCCCGCAAAAAACCTATCCACCTCGCAACTCCAACCAAGATTAATCACCTAAAATACCTTGTGACACATTAATCACAATATAGTTAGCGTATGAGTGCATGATTCCAAGATTTCTACAACATTGTTTTTAGTGTGATATGTGGAAATAATATATACATACATATATACATACATATAATATTACAACATTGAAATAATTAAATAAATATTTTCTTCCAAAACTTTTTCTTCACTATACTTCCTATATATATATATACACATTTAAAATAAATAATAAAAAGAAAAGGAAAAAGAAAGCATCGTAAATCCCAAAATGTGTGTGCATATATATACATATAGAATAAAAATAAAAAAAGAAATAAACATTGTAAATCCATTTTATTTTGAGGAATTTAAGACTAAAGAGGGTTGATTCAAGGAAGAATTGAAATGAAGCACATAGAGTTTTTTTTTTTTTTTTTTTTTTTTTTTTAACTACTTGCATCCGATATCCGAACCCACACGGGTTGACTAATCCGGATTCGAAGCGGATCCGGGGATTACGGCTTTAAACTCCTCCCAATCGCGGTTGTGGGGGATCGAACCGTAGTTCCCCCTACCAAGCTCAACCCCTATGCGCCACTGAGCCTTGGTGAAGCACATAGAGTTGAGTTGAAAACTCCACTAAGAAATATTTCTTGTGAGGTTGAGGATTGAAATCTTAATTCATGTATATAAGCTGTTTAAAATTTCGATCGGAGTTTTCTCACATAAAAGACTAATTTGACTCGAATATAATTAATTTGAATATAAATTAATTTAAAAATAGTCTTTTATAGTAGTTTGACATCCATCTAAGATCTATGTGTCGTTAAAAAAAAGAAATATTTCCGGCCAGCTGAAGAGGCAGTAACATCAACTTTTTCACTTTTCTAACTAATAGTGGGGTAAAGCTTACCCGCAAGGAACCTTGTCTTCTAACTAATCACTTTTCTAACATCATATTTTATTTCTACTTCAGCAGACCTTGTCTTCTGGATCAAATGATATCAAAGTAAAGAAGAACGTCTGCTACACCATATATATTGTTTTTTTTTTCTCTCTCTATGAGTAGAAATCCTCCCCCTTCTCTCTAGAAGAGAGTTGTATTCTCCTAGTTTTATCTAGGTTGGGTGTTCCTAGTTCACACTTTCTCTTTTTAGTCTCCAGTATTTATTTCATTAAATCATGAATAGTGTAAACTCCGATGATTGCCTGGATCTTGTCATTAATGAGGATCCGACAAGCGCTCACAATGAATTTACTCTAGTGGGTCGTCTACTCACTAATAAACATATCAATCATAAAGCCATTAATGCTGTCCTCTCAAACGCTTGGAATCTCGGACAAAATGTGGAAATCAAGAGCATTGAAAAGAATACTATCACATGCTTTTTCAAGACCGCAGAGGACAGAGACGAGGTACAGAATGCTGGACCGTGGGCAATCAAGGGAGCTACACTAAACCTTGTGAGATGGCCCCCGAATCCGACACTAGAAGAGATCTCATTCACTCACTGCCCCTTCTGGGTCCAGGTACATAATGTCCCCCCCAACAGGATGAATATAGATAATGCAAGGAAAATAGGTGGTACTATAGGCCGGGTTATTCGTTTGGATGAAACAGAGGCTTTCCACAGAGCTAGGAAATTCTTCAAAGTACAGGTCATGGTGGATACTACAAGACGGTTGAAGACTGGATGCTACATGAATAGAGAAGACGATACTAAGTTGTAGATTCCATTCGGGTATGAAAGGCTCTCCGATTTCTGTTATATTTGTGGGACTTTAGACCATACGGATTCTGCATGTCCTCATAAGAATCAGGAAGGATGCGATGAAGGTGATCCGAGGAACCAGTATGGGCCTTGGCTCCGTGGGCAGTCCTGGGGAATGCAGAAGAAATCGGAATACCGCCCTCCCCCTACTGTGATACCACCACAGGAATCAGCCTCAAACACCTGTAAAGGTAGTACACCAAATCCGAGTATTCCTACCTCGAGCAAGCACACCACATCATTTTTTACTTCAAAATAAAGCCCCCGTGCAGGATACCTCCAATATCCAAATTTCCCTTTCCCGCCAACACACAATCCCACACACCTCACCCTCGATCCCTCTACCTCCCTCGAACCCGGACATACCTAGAAAACCCACTCTTACTCTCGTAACACCCTTTCTCCGGAACCATTCCTTTCCCCACCAAGCCTGGCCCAATACGGAGGAGCCCAATAAGACAATATGTGTGCCATCTCTATCTGGGCCTTTTCCAAACCCAACCACAAATAGAACCCAACTCCTCTCTCCTGGCCCCTTAGAACCCACCTCGACTTGTAGAGTTTTGAAAAGGAAATTTTCCGGCCCCTCTCATTTACAGTACAAACAATCCAAAAATGACAATGAAACAGATGTGCACGAGGCTATGAACAGAATAAACTCATTCCATCTTATGGATACTACGGATCAGCCCACTCGGATGGAGTCATCCGAAGTAAACGAAATTCAGGAGAACAGAGTGACTATTACATGTAGGCGTCTTATTCACGTAAAGAGACAAGTTCGGAGTATCGGACAAAACCTAAAAGAACCGAGCAGCAACACATCTCCCTCAAATATCCAAAACCAGGCTGGGGTGGCGAGCTTTAACTTGCCCCACCCTTCATCATGATTAGTATAGCCTGGAATTGTCGTGGGCTTGGTCAGCCTGCGGTAATTCGTCACCTCCGAGGACTCATTTCCTCTCACAGACCGGATGTTGTTTTTATTTCGGAAACTAAGTGTACTAATGTTGATCTCCTTGCTAGTTTAGTTCTTTTTTGGTTTTGACTGTCATGTTTCTGTACCTGCCAGAGGCAGGTCTGGAGGCTTGTTCCTCATGTGGAACAAAAGCATTAATTTGCAGATTACCCTTTCTACGGTTAATATTGTTAATTGCTTGGTCTTGGATGACCCTGTAACCCCTTCTTGGTAGATTACGTTCCTGTATGGTCCCCATGTGCCTTCTTTTAGAGCGGAGTTTTGGGACTATCTTCAGGAGATAGGGACCGCCTTTTCGGGACCTTGGCAAATAATTGGTGACTTCAATGCGGTACTGTCTCAAGATGATAAGAAAGGAGGAAGAGCAGTGAGCAACTCAAGTAGCGGGGGGTTCGAGACAGTTTGTAGATGATTGTGGGATGATCGACCTCGATTTCCAAGGACACCCTTTCACTTGGAACAACAAAAGGAGTGGTGTGGCTAATATACAGGAGCGACTCGACCGGAGCTTTGCAAATGCCCAGTGGAAACTATTATATCCACATGCTGCTATTATTCATCTTACGACTATTTACTCGGACCATAAGCCGTTGCTCTTTAATACCAACCCTAACTCTCATCCACTCCCAAGACCCTTCCGGTTTGAGGCTATGTGGATCGAACACCCTGACACAAGCTTTGTTATTCAAGATGCATGGAGTAGAGGAATCTCGTTGGCGACGAAATTAAAAAATACGAAGATTGCTCCGAAGGTTTGGAATAAAACTGTTTTTGGCAACATTCACCATAAAATCAAGACACTTCGAAGGAGCATCGAGACACCGCAAAACCAGCCACAAAATGCGGAATGCATCCAAATGGAGAAAAACGCAACTTTCGAACTGTCGGAATTGGAAAGGAGAGAAGCGGTTTTTTGGAAGGAAAAATCCAAAGCCAAATGGACAGAAGACGGCGACCTCAATACACATTTCTTCCATATTACTACCCTTATCCACCGAAGGTACAATCGTATTGTATACATCACTAACTCCGATAATGTTTGGATCAATGACAGGCAGTGTATTGGAGAGGCCTTCGAGTCTTATTTTAAACAAATATTTACCTCTGTACACCCTAATTGTCCCAATGAAGTACAAAATCTATTACTTCCAACTATCACCGATTGCGAGAACCAGGAATTGATTGCCTGCCCGCTACACACTGAAATTTATCGGGCTATATTCTCGATGGGGAATTTTAGAAGTCCAGGACCGGATGGAATGACGGTGACTTTCTACAAACAATATTGGGGGATTGTCCATGAGACTGTGGTTAGAGAGGTCCAGGAGTTTTTTATTCATGGGCGTATGAGATCTTCTTTCAATCACACTTTTCTAGCTCTCATACCCAAAGTCACAGGTGCTGCACGTGTGGAACAATTCCGACCGATAGCGCTTTGTAATGTCTCCCTTAAAATCATTACAAAGATCCTGGCGGCAAGGTTGCGAAGTTCCTTGACAGAATTGTTCACCCGAGTCAGGCTGCATTTGTCCCAAACCGAGCAATCACGGATAATATCATTATTAACCATGAGGTGATGAGATATATGAGTCGAAAGAAGGGCACAAAGGGATATATGGCGATCAAGATTGACTTGGCTAAAGCATACGATCGGGTTGAGTGGAATGTATTGGGGAAGATCCTCCACTGTTTGGGTTTCTGTACCAAGTTTGTTAACTTAGTCCTGGAATGCACTACTACAAAGCAAGATTCTCGATCCTCCTGAACGGCACCCCTTATGGTTATTTTGCCGCGGGACGTGGCCTCGGACAAGGCGATCCTTTGTCACCTGCTTTGTTCACGATGTTCTCCGATGTCCTTTCTAGACTCCTTGCAAAGGCGGAAGAGGACGGTACTATCTCCGGTGTCAAAATTGCAAGAACAGCTCCTAGGATAACACATTTGATGTATGCGGATGATGTTGTGATCTATGGAGGAGCAAATGAAAGAGAGGCTGCGGCAGTCAGAGATCTTCTACGGAAATACTCGGAATGGACAGGACAGGAACTCAATTGGCATAAGTCATCATCCATTTTAGTGGAAACATAAGTAGCCGGATGAGGGACACTATATGCAGGACTCTCGGAATGAAGGAGTGTGACCACAAAGGAAAGTACCTCGGACATTCCTTCTGCACTTTCTCTTCGAAAAAAAAGGAATTTCAAGGGCTGGTGGAAAAAATTGGGGCGAAGTTATCTGGCTGGAAAAAGAGATCTCTATCGATGGCGGGAAGGGTTGTCCTCATAAAATCGGTCATCCAAGCAATACCCTCGTATATCATGCAAACCTTTCTCATTCCTAAGGGTATAGCCGCTAAGATTGATTCGATTATGAAAAATTTCTTTTGGGGTTTTGATATGAGGAAAAAGCACCATCTCCACCTTAAAGCTTGGGATGAGATCAGCTTACCAAAGCATCAAGGTGGGCTAGGTATTCGGCGGATTAGAGACATGAATTTAGCTTTAGTAACCAAACTGAACTGGCAGATTTGCATTGACAACCACAAGACTTGGATTCAACTAATCAAAGCAAGATATTTGCGGGGTAGGAGGCGTCTGGATTTTGCACGGACACAAAGCAGCTTCTCTTGGATCCGGGGAGGCCTCATTCAATGTGGGGAAGTGCTGAAAAAAGGAATCTGCCATCAGGTGGGGAAGAACTCCTGCGCCGGAATTATGGAGGACCCCTGGCTGCCTTCCCTACCGAATTTTAGATTACCTAGTGATCTTGTTTTACCAGAGAATTGCCAGCTTGTTCGCGATCTTATGACAGAAGATGGCAAACACTGGAATCACAACAGAATTGTGGATCTGTTCCCCTCCAATCTGTACAGCCACATTATAAATACTCCCATCCTTGATAGGGAGCACGACTCTCTTGTATGGACTCCCTCCTCGTCGGGGGTCTATTCAGTAAGCTCGGCTTACAATATGATAATACAAGAGCGTAACCCTGCCCGTTTGATGCATGATGATCAAATATGGAATAGGATCTGGCAACCCAAGTTCCATGGCCGTCACCAACTTTTTTTCTGGAAGCTCCTTCACAAAACCTTCCCCACTAAGGACAAACTTTGTATATTTCTCCCCATGACTGATCCGAGTTGTGTCTTATGCTCTAACTCTGTGGAATCTATCCAACACATATTCATGGAATGCTCAATCAATAAGGTAATGTGGGCTCAGTCCCCCTGGCAGATCAAATTTGAATCCTTCAGGGATTTTAGTTTGGAGAGATGGATCTCGTTCCTTTTGGGAAAAGATAACCGCCTCCCGATCGACGACAAAGAAAAGGATAAGATGGCTTTATATGCGGTTGTTCCGATGGAAAGGATTTGGATGGAGCGCAATAACATTTGGAAAGGCAAAAATCCGAAGAACTTGATTGATTTATCCTCGTCTATTAAGCAGTCCTATTTGTATTACTGGAAAGGGAGCGAGAATAGGACTTCGAAGATGAAAACAAGACTACGGAGAGCTTTAATGTGTAAATGGAATCCACCTAGTCGAGGTACTCCGAAGATCAACTTTGATGCAGCCTTTTCCGAAGGACGTACTATTACTGGGGTTGTTCTCCGCAATCACGAAGGGTCCATCCTAGGGGCTTGGGTGAACCACCTTGTCTCTGAGAACGCTTTTTGTGCTGAGACGGCAGCGGCTGTTCAAGCCCTAGAAATTGCTAAAGAACTTTGGTTTGATGTTGTGGAGATTGAAGGTGACGCTTTCAACGTCATTATGGCTCTGCATGGTTTTACTCGGTTTGAAGAATGGCGGGCAATGAGCAATCCGATCATTGGTAGAAAGCCGCTTAGAGCACATATTCACTGGAGTCTGCAACACATCTTTCGAGAGAGTAACTTTTGTGCCCATAATCTGGTTAAATATGCTTCCCCGCTGATGGATTGTGGTTCACTTGACGTTACAACCCTCCCACCCGCTGTCTGGTGTGACCGAGGGGGTACCTAATGTTTCTCTTCTCTTTCTGGTTTTCTGTTTTGTTTGTCTGGCCTTTATTTTCTTTTCCTCTTTGGTGAGGGTTTAGTTTTCTTTTGTGTTGTTATTGCTGTTTCTGTTTTGTTTTGGGTTCTTGGTTGCTTCTGTTGTAGGTTTCCCTGCTGTATTGTTGTACTTTCTCTCTCTTTGATTCAAACAATTATCAAAAAAAAAAAAAAAGAAGAACGTCTGCTGAAGTAAATAAAATAAATAAGAAGTAAATAAGGAAAGAGTATAAAAGTAAATGTCATTTATACCCTTGCTATATACTAGGAAGGAAAATGAACTTGGACGGGAGAGGTAAAATAGAAAAATTACCCATTAGAGATTTTGTCTATATATAACATTCTAATTTCTGTGATGAAGTGATGGCAACATCACACAATGACTTGATAGAACAGTTTAATCTCACCTCAAAACATTTTAATCTGAACCTTTGGGTTTGCCATCATTTCCTACAGCATCAGCTACCAATGCCATTGGTCTTTGATCTATTACCTCGTCAATTATTCCAAACTACTTCGCCTCTTCCCATGTTCTTTTCAATTGTTTCAACATCTTGTCCAGTATGCTTTGCATATAAAGCATTCAATCTATCCTAGACTCAAACAATATGCTTTGTGTGGATAGTCATATCTTTTGCCTGACCACTATAACCACCGGAAGGTTGGTGAATCATAATTGTAGCATTAGGAAGAGACCGTCTCTCACCCTTGGCACCAGCAGCTAGAAGAAGAGAAGCCATCGAAGCAGCTTGTCCAAGACATAATGTATTAATTTGTGACCGATTGTATCATAAATCGCAAGACCTATATATAAATTTTGGAGTCATTAGTCATTTCATTTGAAAAATTCAGTATTCAACAAAGGAAATTACTAAATAATAAACAAAATTAATATACCAACGGTTGAGCATATACAAGTAGTAAACTAAAAAAACAAACAAAAAACTTTTAAGCTTACACAGCAATGAAATTTTTATAGAACTGAAGTTGTGAAACAACAATTTTAGCTGTAAATTCATTATCAGATAGTGACATTCCAGTTGGGAGAACCATATAAAATGCAAAGATTAAAAACTGAAAGAAACAGCTTTTATTAACATCCAGTATACAGGAGGCACAACAATTTCATTGGTAAAACAGAGGAAAGCAATTTATTCCCCTAACTCCAATGAATTAACCACATTAAAGAAAAGGAATAAAGAAAGGGTGGCTCCATCTTTCGAGGGAAAGAAAGGAGAAAATCATTGCTTTGAAATGCCAAAATGTTTCAGATACGATAACCAAAACGCACAAAAATGTGTTCAACTGAAACATTCATGGCAAAAATATGGTCTAAACTTTGAAATCTGAGAAGCAGCTGTAGATCTCCATAATTTGCGACCAAAGATCAAGCTTGGCATGGTGAATTCAAGAAACAATAGCATCAAATTTAGGATTTTCACTGAAGGAATGAGGGTTAGTTCAGAGGGATGTGGAGAGTTTTCTGTACAAATAGATGGGCCAAGGATAAAGAGGAAAAGCTGCATGCTGTATAATCTATCAGCGCTTTGTTTAGTTGGACTTTGGGTTTCATTGAGTCCAGTTCTTTTCCTGGGCTTATTTTTTATAGAAACAGGTTTTAATTATAGCATGGGGAGATATGATACTTGTTTTTAATATCGAGAAAGTTGTAAATGTTATAAAAGGTTGATGATTCGATATTTGTTGTAAGGTTGATGATTCGATATTTGTTGTGAGCATCATTTAAGAGCCAGAATGAGTCTTCTCCCGAATAAAAGTTTGACTCTAATTCGGGCCGAATACCGGATAGTCTAACCAAAAGAATATCATATAAAAACTTACTTTGTTTGTTAATACTAGAACATGTGGAAGATTTAACACTTGTTGTTGTGAGCGTCATGTAAGAGTTAGAGTGAGTCCTTCCCCAAGTAATAGTTGACTCTGCAAGTGCAACCCGGATTGAATTTGAATTAGTCGGAGTCATGATGACTTTGAATACGTTATGGTCTAAAAAAAAAACTTTTATCAAAATAAAAAACCACAGTTCTTTTTTTTCTTTTTTTTCCCAAACAAACAATTTCATTTAATTTCTTTTTAAATGAAAAATAAATTGAGAGTACTACGATTGAGTTATACACTCTTTGAATGTTTTAAGATTAAAAATACTCACTCTTACCAATGGGGAAACTCAAAAAGGTAATATTTAGGAATATTTAAAATTATTGATAATCCCTCTATTTCTCATATGTTGTTTGCAAATTATTCTTTTATTTGTAAATGAACTTTGTGGGTCAAAATATTCATCACACATTTCAATTACATGACAAGATCTCAAGTCATAAGGTTAATTTTAACAAATCAAGTATATTTGTTTTGGTAAGATAATTGAGGAGAGCATGAAGAGTGTTATTACAATTATTATGTACTGTACGCAAATATATATATTATATATATATATATATTATATATATATATATATATATATAATTGAGTGACTAATACAAAAGGAAATAGAATATTTCTAAAATATTTACAAAATCCTAAGAGATCAAATCTAATAATTTATACAAGGAATAATATATTCATAAATCAAGAGAATATCAAATGAGATCTAATAATATCTAATAATAACTATTTATTGTTTACCACTTATGATTTAAAGGAAGAAAATCAGATATTTCAATACATTATTGACCGAATTTGGAAGAAAGTGAACGAGTGGAAGGTAAATCACCTTTCTCCTATATAGGTTACGCAAACCTTTATACTTATCTCAGAATAGTTTTATAGATTGTGATGAAACCCCTAATTCTTCATTAATTTGGATGAGTATCTTGACCCAAAAAGACTCTTTCATAAGGGTTTGCAATGGACGGTTGGTAATGGATAGGATATTCAATTATGGAATGATAGTTAGCGTTATCAAGATGAAGAATAGTCCTAAGCAATTACCACACTCCATTGCAAACCCTTACACAATTAATATTGTGCGACTAATATAATTTATATATAAATCACCACAATATTTAATATTTGTGTCATTTTATGCAAATACAATAAAATTAAATTAAAGGCTGATAATTAATTGGCCTAAACAATAGGCAACTCAGAAATGAAACCTTTTAATTATACAAACTTGTAAGAATGAAAATTTTAGATATAATATAATTATCAGACATTGTAGAGTGCTTTAATCCCCTGGATGTCATCCGCATGCAAACCTTTGGTGAGTCCAGATGCTAAACTCGGCCACATTATGGCACCTTCAACTGAGCTATGTCCGAGTCCAAGAAGATGACCAATTTCATGCAACGCCACCGTTTCCACATCAATATAACCAGCAAGAGCACCGATCGACCAAGGTTCATCGGCGTCGAAATGAAACCGTCCGTCGGTCGGAGCAAAAGCATGCGCCAACGTTCCACCTCGTCCGTCGAAGGAATGTCCGTCGTTGTGATTTCCTCTAAAGAAACCGATCTTCATATCAGCATTTTCAAGATTCTGAACCATTGAGAAAGTGAAGTGCGTGGCGGATGCCCATTGGTTGAAAGCTCTTGTCACGGCACTCCTCACTTGAGCATCAGTACTACTGTCAAAAGCATAGGTAAGATGAGTCTTGGAAGATGGCCATTTTAGGTTACCTTCAAAGAAACTGTAATGTGATACTGTATGTATCAACGTTGACCGATGATGCCGGTGGTTTTTCTCCTGATGATTTTTTCTCATCCAATTAGTTCCATTGACAATATCTGGCACGCCGCAACGGGGCATGGTCATCATAGATACAGTATTTGTATCTAAACTTCCGGTAACATTTAGATGGTAATTCATCTGATACGTCTTGATTGCTGATTCAAGAATATCATCAAAATCATCGTCGTCGAGTTGATGATTTTTGTTTTTTAAGTTGTTTTGGTAATGACGAAGATAACCAAAATTCTTGAGATATTGTTTCAAATGGTGTAAACCCTTTACACCTTTCTCTCCTTTGTGACAGCCTTGCAGATGCTTTATAAAGTCGAAAGGCGAGGAAGAAGAATGCTCTTTGCCTTCATTTTCTACTGCTTCGGACGTGAATATAGGAAGAATTAATAATAAGAATAAAAGGGACACAAGGAATTTTGATGAATTCATATAATCTTCCATATTCTCTCTCTATATGTATATGTATGTATATTCTCAAGCAAACTTAGATGAGAAGATATATATAGAGAGAGAAACTGTTATGATTTTTCAAGATTGTCTTGCATCTATTTATAGTATTATGAGGTTGTCCTAAAGTTAAGAGGTTTCATGTCTAAGTTATTACATATATATATATATATATATATATATATATATATATGTATGTGACTTGGTCAACACGCAATTCTTACAAATTTAAACGAAGTGTTTTTTTAGAATTAGGTAAAATATATTAATTCTTGAAATCTTCTCAATTCTTAAAATTTTTTTGACTTGGTTCCTTATTGAATTGGGTAGGCTTGGTCATTGAGAAAATTTAATTAAGAAGTGGAAGAATTTAAAAATTAAATTAAGACTAGTTAAAAAATTATATTATGAAGTTTCAATGAGAATATTCTAAACAATATGTCTAATAAAAATTTTTTTAAAAAAGGGTGCATGAATATGTATTGGGATCTTATTTTGATATGGGATTATATTAGTTATGGTAAATATATTGTACATAGATATGCTAGCTAATAATTGAAGATATATGATATATTTTTCATAGGAAGTAATTGAGATAATTTAGGAGTCTTGCTTTGTGTAAATATATATATATATATATATATATATATTTATTGTGATTGTAAATGAGAATTACACAACATTTTTTTTTTTTTTTTGTGAGATACATGTTTGTCAATATGTGTGTATATATATATATATTTGCTCGAAGTTCCTCTTTTGGCCTAATGGTCTAGGAGTCTCTCCCTCAACCAAGAGGTGAGGCTCAATCTCTCTTAACCATTATCTGGTCTAGGGGTTTAACTTCTACCCTGAGTTTGTCAAGTTTGATATATATTTGCATATTGGCCCTTTGGGATAGTATTAGCCTAAGTTGGAAGGACATGGGATACCACCTCAAAAAAAGAAAAATATATTTGCTCAAGGGCTTTCTGAAGAAAGATTATATCTAAATTTTTACTCAAAATTAAAATTAGAAGTATTTTTTTTTCAAATTTAAAGTTTTTATAGGTAAATAATAAATTTTAAATTAATGCACATTAACTCAAAAAATTAATAAATTAAATATCACACTTTAAAAAATTTTTAAAAAAAAAATTATCACGTACCCTTTGGAAAATTCTCGATGTCTTGAAGTCCAATTTGATAAATGTTGATGAGATAATTTCATTTATTCGGATATTTGATAAAAAAACGTATTGTGAATATTACATTAAATTAAAAAGTTTGTCATTTATTGTGAGCTTCGTAAAAGTCAAGTCGAGGTATTTCTCGAATAAGGGTTAGACTCTTCCTAATACAATTAGAATTGAATTCGAATTACTGACTTTAGAAAAAAAAAAAAAAAAAACCGATTGTTCTTTTTATTAGCACAAAGTCAAAGTCAAAGTTAAAGTCAGTCAATGTCAACAGAAAAAATATTTGCATTGTTAATATATATAGCTTATAACTTAGCAAAAAAAAAAAAAAAAAAATATATATATATATATATATATATCCAAACCCTATTCTTGCATGAGTCTTTGAAACGTTCTTTGGACTTGAAAGGACTGACCAATACCTAAATTTTCTTTTTTCTTTTTTTTATTATTATTATTATTATTTTTTTATGTTTATGTTTCACAAATTCATTGCTATGACTAATTAATGAATCTTCATTTAACTTCAAAGTGCACGTGAATTAATAAGAAGTTCTTTTAACTTAAGTGAGGTTAAAGGTTCAAACTCGTTTAAAATGTTAAGATCGTTTTTTTTCTTACAAAAGATTAACCTTTTGAACGGACAGTAGTCTAAAAGGAAAAAAAAAAAAAAAAAAAAGAATCTTCATTTGTTGTCAACCAATTTCTTGGAAGAGCAATTCTCTTAGAATTATCGATAAAAAATTTTAAGTAGACATATATGATTGCGACATTTTGACTCAGTTAAATAAGTAAAAATTAGCAAAAATATATTTGTGTGACAAGTTTAGTTGTAATTTTTTTTAACTTTTTAAAGTGTTAAACTTTTTTAATGAGAGAAAAATAAGATTTTTTTTTTTAGATTTCATCGAAATATTTTAGTCAATTAAAAAAAAGATAATTAAGTTATTTTACATAAAATATTTGTAAACTTAGAACAAATATGAGTTGCGTTACTCATCCACGGAACATTGCCAAAAGGTAAAAGGATATATATATATATATATATATATATATAACACGTTTATATATATATAATATTTTATGAAAAATGGTTTGATTATACTTTTCTTTATTCACTAAACCATACTAATCTTAAATTTTAAAATTTTTTAATGGAATCTGTTAAAAAAAAAAAAAAAGAAAAAAAAATCATTTTATTTTTGTTAGGTAAAAAAAGTTTGGAACTTTTGAAATATTAAAAAAAAAAATAAGACTAAACATACCGAAAATCAATTTATTTGAAACTAAATTCACTAATTATTTGAAAAGAAATATGAATAAATTTAGTCATATATATTTACTCCATTGGTATCTTTGATCCTAAACTTTTTTTTAAAAAAATATTATGTTACTAACATATAATATATTGATAACTAAGTCTCTTTTGCCGAAAACATATGAGTTATGTTACTAAACTAATACAAAAAAAAAAAAAAAAAAAAAAATAGTAGGAAAGATTCTCTTGAAGTAAATATTTGGTAAGAGTTGAACTCTACGAGCGCTCCGCACACCAAGTCTGGATTAGTCTCACCAAAAATGTGGGGACACTAGGCGCCCCGTATAAAAAAAAAAAGTAAGGGTAAAGAAAAGTTTATATTTCGTTTTGCATGGTGGAAATTACGTCTCTATTTCTTTGAGTAAGAAAAACTTCAAAAATTAGAATTAGTCTAATGCAAGTCTGAGTTACTAAAATACTATGTTTGAAAAGTATCTTTGATTAATCATATCAAAAGAGAACAAAGAGTAATAAAAAGACTCTTTCAACAAGAATGCTTCTTTTTTCTTTTCTTTTTTTTTTCCTTTTTTTTTTTTAAAACTTTTGTTTTCTCTTCGTGAAAATGTGATAACTTAGTTAGTTTGACTTCTTTTACTTATGTGTCTTATCTAGCTTTCCAAATAAGAAATCCGAGTTCGACACATCATGTCAATAATGACTTTATACAACAATTGTAATTTAAATATTTGTAATTTTGGGAATCTCCTCATCATAGCTCATCGGATCGCTGTATAGCAAAAGAATAAGTATGGAAGGCAACAGAAAATAAAAGAGAAATTAACAAATTTGAGGAGTGGAATTAGGTCAGCGGTCAAGTCTCTCCATTCCACTTGGAATTGACTCGGACTGCTTCATATTATATATTATAATATATATATATATATATATATATATATATATATAATGCAAGAAATATTTCTATATTTATATATATTCTTTAATTCAAAATTGACCCTTTTTCTCTCTTTCTTTAATTACAGTCAAATTTTAACAGCTTTAACCTAATGTTAATTATTATTTGTTTAGATGGACGGCAAAAAACTCATAATAAGAAAACTAAGTGAAAAGAAGAGGAACAAAATAATAAAACAATTCTTTCTTTTTTTTTTTTTTTTTTTTTTTTTTTTGAAAAAATTTTGAGGTATTTTTTTATTTCCACGTGTCTCTAATTCATAGTTTTTTAGATTAGAAATGATACTATTACCAATTAATCAATACATTATTCACAAATAATAAAAAGTTAAAGTCATTAATTCGATTGATTTGGATTGACCTATGTTGTTTCTGCAAAGTCTAACTCTTATTCGGAGAGAAATTGATCTCATCCCGACTCTTATATAGCACTCATAACAAATGTCTCAACTCTTATATGACACTCACGAAAAGTGTTGAACTCGTGACTTTATATAGTAGATTCACAATATCCTTATTACACGTTGTTGGAAAAGAAGGGCTGTTGGAAAAGAAGGGTTTGAGGACTTCAAATTTTGATGTCTTCCTCACACGGTTTAAAAACGAGAGGATTTAGAAAACCTAATTTCCACAACAAAGACAAAAAATTAATGTTTTTCTTCCACTTACGAACTGAAAAAATGACAAATAAAAGTTTTAGAAGAATTTCAAAAATAATTAAAAAAAAATTAAAAAATATATAACCTATGAAAGTGAACAATTAAATTAAAATTAAAATTTTTAAAAAAAAAAGTAAAAATCTATATTAGCAAATAGACTTAATTATGATATTTTAGTAAACTGGGCAACAGGACCGCATGCTGAGTTAGTACGTATTTAATTATTCACACTTGCAAAAGATAGAGTTCACAATTTATATATATATATATATTATATATATATATATATATATATATAGACGCTTAGTTCTTCATTAGTAAAGTTTTGAATTCGAACCTTACTTATGTAGACACAGGGGTACGAAGAACTTCTCCCAAATAAGGATCTAACGCGGTTTGAATTCGATTTAGTTGGACTCAAATTGCCTATCGACAATAGATAAATTACTAAAATATATATATAGAAGGATGTTATCTTCCACTTGTTAATTAACTAGTTTAAATGAGGAAATTAAAGCAAAACAAACACTTGGCTCAATACAATAAAAAAACGTATTGTAAAAATGTTATATCAAATTAGAGGTTCGATACTTATTGTGTGAGTGTTATGTAAGAGACTAAGGTTGAGGTTTTTTCCAAAATAAAATTTTAGACTTTATAAGTATAATTCACACCAAATATGAATTAACGAAACAGTTATTTCGAATAACAAAGGAAAAAAAAAGTAAAAAAAAAAAATTTGAGAAGACTTCTTAGACAAGGACATCACTAGGAATTAAACCTATGATTGACCAAGTCACATATATATATATATATATAACTTAGGCATGGAACTAACTAGACAGCTTAGTTAAACCCTATAAATAGATGGAAAACAATCTTGAAAAGCATAACACAAGTTTCTCTCTCTTTCTTTCTCTCTCTTTCTTTCTCTCTCTCTATATATCTATCTCATCTCAGTTTCTTGAAAATATATTGAGGATGGAAGATAATAGGACTTCATCAAAATTCCTTGTGTCTCTTTTATTCTTACTATTAATTCTTCCTATATTTACGTCTGAAGCAGTAGAAAATGAGGGCAAAGAGCATTCTTCTTCCTCGCCTTTCGACTTTATAAAGCATCTGAAAGGCTGTCACAAAGGGGAGAAAGGTGTAAAGGGTTTGCACCATTTGAAAGAATATCTCAAGAATTTTGGTTACCTTCATAATTACCAAAACAACTTAAAAAACAAAAATCATGGACACGACGACGACGATTTTGATGATATTCTTGAATCAGCAATCAAGACGTACCAGATGAATTACCATCTAAATGTTACCGGAAGTTTAGATACAAATACTGTATCTATGATGACCATGCCCCGTTGTGGCGTGCCAGATATTGTCAACGGAACTAATTGGATGAGAAAAAATCATCAGCACCACCACCAGCATCATCGGTCAACGTTGATACATACAGTATCACATTACAGTTTCTTTGAAGGTAACCTAAAATGGCCATCTTCCAAGACTCATCTTACCTATGCTTTTCACAGTAATACTGGTTCTCAAGTGAGGAGTGCCACGACGAGAGCTTTCAACCAATGGGCATCCGCCACGCACTTTACTTTCTCAATGGTTCAGAATCTTGGAAATGCTGATATGAAGATCGGTTTCTTTAGAGGAAATCACAACGACGGACATTCCTTCGACGGGCGAGGTGGAACGTTGGCGCATGCTTTTGCTCCGACCGACGGACGGTTCCATTTCGACGCCGACGAAGCGTGGTCGATCGGTGCTCTTGGTGGTTATTTTGATGTGGAAACGGTGGCGTTGCATGAAATTGGTCATCTTCTTGGACTCGGACATAGTTCAGTTGAAGGTGCCATAATGTGGCCGAGATTAGAATCCGGACGCACCAAAGGTTTGCATGCGGATGACATCCAGGGAATTAAAGCACTCTACAATGTCTGATATATATATATATATATATATATATATATATATATATATTTTATCTAATTTTATTCTTACAAGTTTGTATAATTAATAAGGTTTCATTTCTGAGTTGCCTATTGTTTTGGCTAATTAATTGCCAACCTTTAATTTTATTGTATTTGCATAAAATGACACACATATTAAATTATGTGGTGATTGATATATAAATCATATTTCTTGTTAGCATTTAATTAAAATAATGTTTGGCTTTCGAGTTATCTACTTAATGATTTATAATATACATGGTATCATCAAAAATATATATTTATGATCAATAACTTTTTTTTTTTATTAATTATCTTTGTCCGGTAGCTGCTTCAGCCTCTTACTGAGGGAAATTCTCTTTACGTCTGTCTCTACATAGACAAGGTTCGAACTTGAAATATTGTATAAGGGGAACTAAAACTCCTTCCACTTGGACTATCTGGTGTTGGTAGAAGGTTTATTAATATCTCATATTGAAACTTTAATTAATGTTCTTAAGTCAGATTGCCTTATAATAAAAAGACTCTTTATTCTATAAATTGAGGTACATTATTAACATATAATATTTTCTGGACTTTAAGGAAACTTTTTCTAACTTAAACATCGGGGTTTAATCGAGATGCCTCATCACCTCTCGATAACTGCAAGAAATTACGACGGGTTGGCTACATCATATTAGCACCCACCATTTTGGTCCAAAATTTTTCTATTTTCTTAAACATGAATACTCAAAGTCATAATTACCATCCCAAATTCACCAGTTTGAGGAATAGAACAATTGAAATATTTTGAAAATCAACCCCTCTAACACCAGCATACTGAGACACCATCATTGTGGATATATTTTTTGAATACCTATATTTGAACTATATAATGTGTTTTTGATCCTAAAGCCCATCTTAGTCATTATACATGACAGTTTTTCTTTATAGAAAGACTGTTTACATTCCTCACAAGAAGGAAAACAAAATTACAACTATACCAGATTTCATTGTATTTTTTGGGGGAAAGTATGAAACTATGTTTTAGTACAGAAACAAAATTCTTATTTGCAAAATTATTTTTTTTATATAATATTGTAATAATTTCATTTATTATTTGGAGTTTAAATTTTTTTTTTTTTTTTTTTTTTGAGAAATAGTAACATCTAGAGTGGTCATAAGTAAAATTGCTACCAACCGAGTTACACTTTCTTGACATTTGGAGTTTAATTGAGAGAGACCTTAATAATGAGATTAATAAGTTGATTAGAAAAAAGGGGTATGAACCCCTTATTCTTAAGATGATTAGGATAATTGAGCTTTTCTTGCTTAAGTGGGATTGTGGTTCGAGCCCCACCTCATATATATATATATATATATTCAACTATTTAAAATTTGGTGTCGGAGTTTTTTCTCTCAAGATACCAACTCAACTCAACTCAAACAAACGGTGATTAGTCTGGATGTAAATTTAGTTTAAAGGTATTCTCTCATAATTTGATATTGAGACTCATTTAAGACATCTCGTGCAAAAAAAAAAAAAAAAAAAAAAAGAGCTTGAAGGGCCAAACTACTATTTTCTAGTATAATGGAGACGAATAAAAATCATCTTATTATGAAATTATATAAATATAAGACAAACAAACTAAGTGAAAAGTACAACCATTATCATATTATCATATTTCATTCAAATTGATTTTTTATCTCATTACAAAGGGGAGTACGCTCTCTATTTATAGAAGTGAAAGAAGGGAGATGATAAGTATCAAGGATGCCACTTTGATACCCATAATAAATGTTACTTTACTTAATAGATAAACATCAAACGATACTTAACGCCTAAGAGATAAATATCATAGAGATATATATCATCTTTATTCAATGTACAATCAAATACAATGAACTTTATCACGTCTATTCAATACGATGAATCTTCGAGATTCATAATACTAATTTATTCGATGAATATTTTCGAAATTCATAACACATCTACTATTTACTCATTTATTTTTACACTAAAAGTAATGAAATAATTCTTCATTATCTTGGCAGCACCTTTATGATACAATAAACATAAAGTTGTCTATATCTATTTCTATTTATGTTCTTCTAAATTGTTTGTACATCTTGCCCATTATGATTTACATATAAATAATTCAAATTATTCCAATATTGCAGCTAGTCATTAAAGCAGCTTGTCCAAGACTTAAAAGGATGAAATTAATATTAACAATTTTTCAATTGCAACTAATTTTAGGAATTAAAAATGTAATATATTGAAAATAAATAATTATGGTGGAAAAGACAAGAAAGGACAAAATGTCCTTTTAAGAATAATGAAAAATTGATAAATTTTTGTCAATTTTAATTGAAAAGGAAAAATTGATGAATTTGTTTAAAATTTAAAATTTAAATTTATTATTATTATTATTATTATTTTTAAAAAAAAGGTGATCATGTGTTTGAGTGATCATGGTATCTCTATCGATAACTAATTCCTCTTTTTTGATTTCACGTTCTCTCAATAAACCCTATGTACATCATATGATTTGGTTCTTGTTTTATTTGATGTTATAATTTTTATGTATCTAATTGGAGAGAGACAGATAATATGGAATTGATGATTTGAAGTGTGCTTAATTGTGAATTTCTCCCAATACAATGTGGTTTTCCTTCTGGGGATCCGGAGATCGTTTATCTTTGGATAAACTTAGGTATCTTCATCCTTCTCCGGCTTTCTTGTTACAATTTTCCTTTTTTTTTTGGTTTCAAATTCATATATTTATTTTTTTTTCTTCCTTTTTTTTTTTTGGGTGAACTGTATTTCAACTAAGATATCTAACTGAGCAATTGATGAAGATTCAAGTTGTTAATGATGTTAACAAGGTGAATTCTTTTCTTCTTATTCTTCACAACTGAATCCTGTTACACACAAAAATAAGAACAAAAAAAGTTCTATCTTGCTTCAAAGTTTTGACATAACATTTTTAACTTGAAGGAGTTTGTAATTGAGGCACTGAGATCAATTTCGGAACTAATAACTTATGGTGACAGGCATGATCCAGCTTTTTATGAGTAAGATTCCTACAAAATCCTAGATGAAACATTATTTTTAGTAGTATACTCCAGCTTGATATATGAGGTACTGGTTCTTTAGGTTTTTCATGGAGAAGCAAGTCATGGGGGAGTTTGTACGTATATTAAAAGCTTGTAGACTTTTAACTGTTGCTCTCCAGTTATTGCAAACTATGAGCATAATGATTGAAAGCTTAAGAAATGAACACTCTATATGTAAGTTATCAGTTCTCACATGTACGTTTTCGCTTGGGCAAATGTACCTCTGTGCTCATATTAAATATCCTGGTTTCTCTGATACTACTATTCATTTGGTTTATTTTGCAGACCATATGTTTAGTAATGAACATATTAATTTCCTTATAACTTATGCCTCCGATTTCCACTATGAAGAGCTATTGTCTGTCTACATTTCCTTTTTGAGGTTGGTTTATATAACCTTTTACCTTATTGCTTGAATCAATTTCTTTATCTATATTTCGAGCAGTTATTATTTAACTGTGTTGATATGTTTATGCTATGTAACAAGTTGTTTTTTTTAATTTTAATAAATTATATTGTTATTTTTTATTCAAGGGCAATAAGTAGAAAGTTGAACAAGAATACAATTTCTCTGCTTGTTAAGACTCAAAATGTAAGTTCATTTTGTAATTCTTTCTACTATAGCTCCTCAGTTTCTTTTTCTTCTTGTATCTGGATTTATGATTAATCTCTATTTAGTATGTGCTAGCTGAATGCTACTTTTCTTGTCAAATATCCCTTATTGGAATATTTTAAGTTGCTAGGTTCTTTTTATAATGTATTGTTCTTTTGTTTAAAGCTCAGAAAACTTGAATATGGTTATACTTGTTCAGGATTACTATTGCCATTTCTAATCTGGATAAGTAAAAAACAAATCCTATTTCTAAAACTAAACGTAGTCTCCTTTAAATTAAGGAATGTGAATACCATTGACAAACGTCCTGTTACTAATCAGCCTATTTAATAAAAGTAAAGTGGTAACTCTACACTTGTTCATGCAGTCATATGCTCTTTTTTAATATTTCCATCAAGTCAAGTTCAGATATTCAAACAGAGGGAGTAATAGTTTTTAGATTTCATTGACGATATTTATAACCTAGTGTTCTTTCCTGTCTAATCTCTACAGCATTTGAGGGTTCACCATTTTATCTTACTTGCCATAATTTCTGTAACCCTGTGTGCTTGTCTGTTGAATTTATCCATAATTTATTGTCAGCCTAGTGTGATGTGTGTATCTCCAGTCTTTATTTTCTGATTGTTGTATGTTTGTACATTCTATTCCATTCTTTTGTTGTGGTATTCAGGACGAAGTCATTTCTTTCCCACTTTATGTTGAGGCGATACATTTTGCTTTCCATGAGGATAGACTGATTCGTACTGCCATCCGGACTCTGACCCTAAATGTCTATCATGGTGAATTTCTCTTCTGTTTCTCCACTGCACCCCTTTTATTCCTTTCAGTTGTGCTGTTATTAATTTGACCTTTTTCTGATCTGCAGTTGGAGATGAAGCTGTTAACAGATATATTGCTAGTTACCCACATGCTGAATATTTCTTGAACTTGGTCAAATCGTTCACTCAGCAGTGTGTTAACTTTGGGCAATTGGTGCACAGTAGGACACGGTAAGAGGTTCATAACATTTGTCTCCTTGATTTCATAGATTGATTCTTTGTATGCTGAGGATTTATTTCATTGTTGAGGCAGGAATCCTCCCCCAGATTTGAGGACCTCTATTCTTTCAGCTGTTGATGAGATTGAAGAAAACTTTGACTATTTTAGTGATATCATCTCGGCTGGGATTCCAGATGTTGAAAGATTGATAGAGGATAGCATGTTGAAACTTTTGATATTTCCATTGGTCCTTCCTTCTTTGGGAAATGAAATAGTGAGTTTAAAATCCTGAACCTTTTCCCTTGTAATGCATCTGTGGTGTAGTTTAAATTGGTTATATCTGGTTTGATATAGCAGCTTTTGTTTGCTTGTTATTCAGAAAACTGAAATTGGTACTCCTAGTTCTTTGTATTTGCTGTGTTGCATCTTCCGCATTGTCAAAATAAAGAATCTGTCAAATACTGTTGCTCCAGCTCTTCTTTGCTGTGTAGAGACCTTCAAACCTCTGTCTGAAGCAAAGCTTAATGGATTCAAATCTAGTTATGATTTTGCAGATGAACACCAAGGTGCAAAAAATGGTAAAATGAACTCAGAGCAGAACACTGGAAAATTGCAAGTTAATATACCAAATTCTGCTACTTGTTCGCATGGCATGCCAGAAGATGCATTGCCTCATGATTATGGTGGTTCAAATGTTGCTTTAAGGTAATCACCTAACATTTTGAAATGCTGTTTCTTTGCACTTTAGAGAACTGTTCAAATCCATTAGTACAACACATACCTACAATGAACAAGAAATAAATAAAATATATATTTTCAAGTTAACCCATGGTACAGTTTTCACAAGGCAACGTTTATTGCATAATTTTTGCTTGAATTGCCAAATTGAATAGCATTAGCTTGACATTTTTTTATTTTAAATTTTATAGTTGCATCATGGACCTCATAATGAAGGCATATAAGTAATTGTGCTCTTGATTGAGGCTTAATATGTTATGCAATTAATATACTGAAGGCTATCTATAGATGGATGGAATTGCTCTTTTCAGCTGATAAATATGCATATGCCATTCAAAATATTGCATTGTTAGGCAAACTATTTACACTGTGTTAGTAGACTTGATTATTTCTATGTATGCATTTCTATTATTTCTCATTGTGGATTATCACCACTTTGTGATGTGTGTGCTCTCCCTTCAAATTTGGCAATGCAATACATGTGAACATTCCATTAGCCTGTGAGAAGAGACAAACTATGTTGTTCTTCTTTGAAAATTTATTTTGGACAAGTTAAGATGGAAATCTATTAGCTAGTCTCAACTACGCAAAACATAACATGATTTATTTTAGCTCTAAAATTATTGTGATGTCATCAGAATATTGTTGGTCTCCTATTATTTTACTCATGTTTATGAATAACTAACTTGATTATTTGACCTGGGTCATGTTATGAGATAGCAACAAGAGAGGAATTTTCAGTTACCCATTCATAATAAACTATTGAAATCTATATTTTTAGTCTCTTGAGAAAACCATATATCTATATAATAGCTTTTATTACATTGATGGGCCATCAGTGGTGGCATTTTGACTGGATTTCTTTGCCAAGTATATCTGTTGTTGGATATGCTCAGGACTGGAAACAATTTCGCTGGGAAGAGATTTAAAAAAACTAAAAATAGAGTAATAGAATGAAGCTATTTCTGATATGAAGATTGAGATGCATTATATGTTATATCTTTCGAATCTTCTTTGTAGGGAGGCCTTACTTTCATATATCACACACGGGGATGATGTACATGTTTCATGTGCTCTATGTATCTTAACTACACTCTTGCAAACTAAAGGTTGGTTGACACACTCCATTGTGTTGGATACTGATGTTTCAAATGCAACACTCTCATTGAAATTTCGTTTTGCAGAACTGGATGAATCAATTCTAGACGCTCTTGGTATTCTTCCACAAAGAAAACGACATAAAAAGCTCTTATTGGTATGAACTAGGTGTAATTACTTGATTCCTATTTACTCTTTTAATGCATCTTTTGTGTTTTCTTCTGTTCTTTTTAATCTATAGGATTTGTCATTCTATGCTCTCTGTGTGGCTTATTCCCTAGTTTATTTATATGTTTTGGGGTTGGTGAGGAGAGGTGAGATTGTATTTTATGCCTGCTTCTCTTCCTCTTTTATTTAGAAGGAAGTCAGGGTGTTGTTTATCTGTGGAGGCTAATGGAATTTTATTATCTTACCTTGATAGATCTCATATTTATTCCTGATAAGTTAGTGAAGTTCTATTTCAGCTATAAAAATTCTGAAAAATAGTTGACATACGCTTAACGAGAATTATTGATGCTAATAGAATGTTAATGATGTTTAGTTTGCCAGTATATCTTGTATCCTGTGATGTTTTTTCTTCCGAGATAGTTAAACAATCTTTTATGCTCTATTTTAGGTTGTTCTTTTCCTTCTGATTAGTTGATGTTATGAATTGAAGCCTTACAAGTTCCAAAGCTAATAATTCATTCTTCTTTTTATATACTTCTAAGCTACTTACTATAGTTATTTTTGTTAGGCTGTTGAGAGTAATTTTGACAAGGTTTCCTGTAGTGGTTTAGATAATGTTATAGCCTTTTCATGCTGCCTTGGATGGAATCATGAGGAAGACCTACTGAAGTACCTTTCTTAAGGGGGGGTGGGGGGGTTGTTTTGCTTTCCCAAGTATGTGATGAATAACTTGAGAAAAATGTGTTTAGTTTTCTATGTTTCTCTCACCTTTCAAAACAAAAGATCAAATAGCCAGTGTTGATTTCTGGAAATAATATATAAGGTAATGAATTCTATATCTTAAGGGTGGTAATTATGTTTGAACAAGTAATCTGGTTGTCACTAATTTTTATTCTTGTAAAATTTTTTGAAAGTTTCACCTGCTTCTAGTTTTAATGAAATAAATTGGATTGAATTTTAAGCACAGATTGTGACATTATTCTAGTAATGTCTCCTTTCCTGAGAGAACATATTTTCATTTTTCAAAAATTACAGCAAGCTTTGGTTGGTGAAGGATCTCGAGAAGAGCAACTATTTTCCTCAGAAAGTAATGTTGTAAAAGATGGCATTGGTGATGAAGTTTATAACCAGTTACAAAAGTTAAAGGTACTTGTACCACACTGAGGTGCTAATCCTTTCCTGTTCAATAGATCTGTTCTCTACCACAAAAGAAACCATTTTGCTTATTGGGGAACATTTGATTCTCAATTTATCTATTGAATATTTGCACGCTACTTTGAGATGCCAAAAAAATGAATTTTTACATTTTAAGAGTAGTATAGTTTTTAATCTAAATTTCCATTAGTGATATCCTTAGTTTGATCATATCCCACTAAACAGAGACCTTGTTGCCATCCATATTTGGAATAATATAATAATGATAATATGCTAGCTTATCTGTGGTCAAGACTATCCTTAAATTTTGAATTAAGTTTAAATAGGTAAATATTAATCTGGATTAATGGATTACAGAATATCCTGTATGAGTACTAGAGACTTACATTGAATAATTTTTTAATGGCTTTCTCTTTATGACATTTTGAACTTTTTGACATTGTTGAAAGTGAAGTCCTGTGGTTGCTGTACCAAATCTAACATTTCATTTTTAAAACTTGAGGTGTCCTCACAAAATCAGGATTTAATTTGCTTCATTTGATTTAGCAGGATCAGTATGGTGTCTCATGTGCATGGCAAGAATTTGAAACTAGTCCCCTGGGACATAAATCACAAGTATGTATTTGCTTCCAGATCTAGCTTGTCATAATCCTCTTCCTTTTCTCTGTACCTTCATGCTTGACCTACTCCTTTGGTATATTGTCCTGGTTATGCAGAATATTCTGCATTAAACATATTCACTGTGTGAGTGTCTGTCAGCAATTCTGATTTAGGTCTTGCGTTTCGGGATAACCTGTCAGGATTTTTTGCATATTTTAGTGCATAAAATGGCCTTAACCTTCAGGCAATAACTATTACACCAACTTTCAACCAAAAAGGATAAGGTCTTGAATCTCCTGAGATATGCCCTGTTGTTCTTTTGCTATGTTTTATGTGTGTAAGATCAGTTCAGCTATTATACTTCCCAGCTTTAATGTGCCATTTGTATCTAGTACCTTCCTGTTGATTCAATGTTGTACACTTGATGTGTTCTGGATGATATTGTGTGCTCCAGAGTACTTGTGTATGTAAACGGGGCTCTTAGTGATAGTTATTTAATATATAACATTTTTTTACTTTTAGATAGCTACTTAGTCATAATTTAAATAAATGAAGTGTCCAGTGATTCACCACAAAGAGAAGAAATTAAAAAAGGAAAAAAGGAATGTCAAGCAACCTGGTAGAGGAAGTATCTGTGTGGACATGATATACTTCCATTGATATTAGAAAACTTTTGACTTTCTTTGTCAATTTGGGAACAGTTGCTATAGAGTCTACCTTCTGGTACAACGAGAATAAACCCTACCCAGAAGAGGTGGTAGGGGAGAAGCAGGACAAAAGAAAAGAAATGGAGGGAAAAAAAATTATGACAATACTTGCTTGGTTAGAACGCTTGATCTAGATGTTAGGTTTTTATGCTTTAGCTGATGAATGTGTATTGTGCATTGCTATATTTCATATCTCTGCGCATGTTAGACTTCGATGTTTTTATATTTTCATTGTGCAATTTCGATAAAGAAATGGATCATTATTTCAAAACTGACAACCTTTTTTCCCCTTTTTTGAATCATCTTTTTGTTTAGGTACTTGATTCATTGGTCAGTCTCTTTTGCCGGTTGAATATATCTGCAGAAACATTGTGGGATGGGGGTTGGCTTCTAAGCCAGTTACTTCCTTACAGTGAGACAGAGTTTAATGGCCATCATCTTAAATTGCTCAGAGTAAGTTGTTATAAAATAAGTTCAGTTGTTCAAGATGATTCTTGTATTATCCTCCTTTCAGAGGAAGACCATAATTCTAATTGAAATTCGTGTGTGTGTGTTTTTTTTTTCTTTCCCTCTTTGAATAAGGAACGTTGGTTAAATTGTGTAAGTTAGGTCCATGTGAAGGTCTGTCTTTTGTGAGAAATTCGTTTCTGTTTTCGTTTCCCATCTTTTGCATTCAGTCAGTGTTAATATAAGAAAAGAAATTATTTCAGTTTTCTTTTGCTATATGTGTTGCAATTAATCAATCTTGTAATTTTGAACGTAAATAAATCTATCTTCAACGTGTGATTTTTGTGGTGGATGAATTTGATTAGGTGATCAGATAGGTAAAGGCATCACTTAACTGTACCTTGAAAGACTTCTTTTTTGGGGGTTGAATTCAGGTATTCAAATATGCATAATGTGGTTCATTGTGCTTGGATGAGTTTCTATTTTCTTATCCTTCTTTCCTTCTTATTTGATATTTGATGAGATGATTGTCTAAATATGCAGGTTTCGTTCCATAACTGTAGCAGGCAGATTCTGGAGGAAGCAAAGGGTAACTGGGCTGATATGCTAATAACTGTCCTTTCTGATGAATGGAGAAACTGCAAAAGAGGTGCATTTCTAAGATACATTTGACAGAAGAATATTGTTTTTTTTACCACTAAACATTGTTGAAGTTATTTATTTATTTTTTTATTGTATGCTTTTTTGAAGTGATCGAGTCTTCATCTCCTCGTAAAGATCCGAAGAACATGCTATTATCACCTTTCAATTCTGCGTCTGAAGGTATAGCTAGTAACAGTTTTCTCATTCAGATCGATTTCTAAATTTTAGATGTTTAAGCCAATATCAGAATGAATATGACTGTACTGAAGTTTGTTCTTTGAGCAAACCTCGAACTGACATCCTTCTCTATACAGAAAATTCCCCAAAACAAACATCCTTTGTTGCTGCTGAAAGAATGTGCGAAGTGGTGAAGGTAAAACCTGAGCCTAGGCTTTCTTTCTGGATAACAAGAACAAGGAAACACACGTGTCAAACTCTAAATGATGCTTTAATTCATCTCTCTGTTTATATATATATGTGTGGACATGTACTATTTACCATGCGGTTTTACTAGTTTTGAAAACACAATAACATATGAAATGCCATGTGATCTTCCAGCGGTCATCATACTTCTAGTAATCAGTCATTCTGGTTCAGGTATTTGTGTTAATACATCAACTCCACATTTTCTCCTTGGGCAATGTTTTACCTGATCAACCTCCTGTACATCCTTCAGTTGCTGTCAATGAGAACTCCCGAGCAGCAAATGCTGGTATAGATATTCCTGGACCTAAACCAGGCACAGAAGTGAATCTTGGTTAGTACTATTTTTCTCTTTAGTGAATTTAAGTTTTTAACTTGTTTCTGTGACATCTTCTCTCCATGACATGGATAAAAAAAATGGATTTCTCTTCTCCTGTCACATTGTTTTGTGAGATAAAATTTGCAAAGTTACATGCCCTGTTCTTGAAATATTCACTAGAGAGGACGATGTATCAAAATTTTGAAAATTTATTTGGGGCTCTGCTTCTTTTTCAGTTGATGCAGTACCCTGTAAAATTTCTTTTGAAATGGGCAAAGTGCGGAACTTTTGGTTTCTGGCTCTCTCAGCGGGGACCTCGGGGTGGATTCTTGTTGCTGAAGAGACACTTAAAAAACCAAGTTATGGTATTGTTCGAGTTGTGGCTCCTTTGGCCGGATGTAATGTAAGCATTCTTTAATTTTGGTGCGTAATTGCTGCTGGACCCTTTAGGTTTTAAAAATATCACTCAAGTTAAAAGAAGAAGACTTAGCATTGAGTTTAGTATTTTGATTACCTTTTCACCCTGTTAGGGCTCTGATAGTTTTATTTTTCTTGAAAAAAATTATATAATTTATATATTTGGCAGTTGATAGTATTACTGGTGTTGTTTGTGCTTATTGTGACTGCTTGTTTCAAAATGTATGTTCTTATTCTTATCCCATTATTTTGATGTCTGGCTATTCATTGAATGAATGTTATTAGTTTTGGGGAGTTATGTTGGGAGTTATGTTATTTACTTTCTTTTGTCCCTTCTCACATTGTAGCCAAGAATTGATGATAAATACAGAATATGGTTGCACCTGAACATTCGTCCATTATCGTTTCCTCTCACTGGCTCCAATAAATACGATGCTGCTCATGGAAAATTGAAAACCAAACAAGTGCGTGATGGTAGATGGACGCTTGCATTTAGGGACGAGGAAATTTGTAAGAATGCTCTATCAATGATTTTGGAGGAGAAATATTTGCAGATTAATGAAATCGAGAGAAGATTAAGACCATTGCTGGATCTTGATTCTGGCTGTAATTTGCTTCAGGAGTCTCCCTCATCAAGAACGCTTTAACCTGTTTTTTTTTTTTTTTTTTTGTAAGATATTTTCTTGTGTTTATATAATTTGATTCTTCAATATTTATCCCCACTCAATAAAATATTTTGTACACATATTAGGGTGCAGTAGTGTATTTCTCCATCCACCCTTTTTGTATATTCCCACCAAAAGAATTCTCTCCTTCTCTAGCTAGACCAATCCTTTTGTAAATCAGGCACTTTTTTTTTTTTTTTTTTTTTTTTTTTGCTTAACAGTCCGTATCCGAACTCACACGGGCGACTAATCCGAGGATCGAGCCCAGGGTCTCGTGTCCGAACTTAACTGCCCGAGTTGATTGATAATTCTTTTATTGATTATATTTAGCTTTGCTTCTACTATAATTGTATACCTAAGAAAAATCAGAGGTGCCTGGTGAAAGAAAAGTTTGGTTAACCTCTTTTTTTTTTGGGGGGGGTGGTCAGAATGTAGATTATTTTTTGGTTATCATAAATTTTTATACGTTTTATTTTATTAAAGTGGTAGAAAGTTAAGGATCGAGACCATTGTCTCTTTCGCTTAAAAATTGAATGGATGACTATTATAATTACTAAGATATTTGAAGATAAATTTAAATTTTATTATTAGAGAAAGATAATTATTTTCTATTTTAATTATGATTTTTTTTTTGAGAAATTAGGATTTTTATGTTTGTAGTGAAAAAACCTATATATTTTATAGTTAATAATTTTAAATTTTTTTTCTAATATATTTTCGAGAAAATTTTAATAGTTAAAAATAATTAAAATATTTTACTTTTAGTACACTAGAGATGAATAAAAATTATCTATTATTTCCCATTTTTACACTATTGAAATAATTATTTATACCTTGACAACACCTTTATAATTTTATGATATACTAAATATATAGTTATGTTGCACCTATTCTAACTCCAAACCTAATTAAAATAAATGACAATCATATTTAAAATATTTGTTTAACCATCAAATATATGATAACCAACATATTTTTTTAACACTATAAAATTAGTACACAAACTTCCCATCATAATATTTTATATTTAATAAATTTTAAATACTTTTTCTAAAAATTAAAAATAAGTAAAATATTTTAGTATTTTTTAAATTTCTATTTTTTAGAAAATTATTAAAATATTTATAAATATACAATATACCATGTGAATAGTTATTTCTAATTTCTTTGCTTCTTTTAATATTATAAAGTTTTTTTTCTTCAAAATTGTTTCTACATACCACCTTCAATATGCTTTACATATAAAAAATTCAAATTATTTCAAAATAATAATTTACTTTGCGAATGATTATATCTTTTGTTTGATAGTTATAACTGGAATGTTGATGAATCACAACGGACATTGGGAAAAGTGAGGAATCACCCTTTGCCTTAGCAGCTGGATGAATTAATATTAATAATTTTTTCAGTCATAACTAATTATAAAAATAAAAAATATAATATATTAAAAATAAATAATTAAATATATAAAAGTATTTTAATAAAAAATTAAATTCTAAAACTTTAGTCATTAATTTGTAATTTTTGATAGACATGATAAATATTATTTATTTACTTTTTTTTAGTTGATTAGATTAATAACAATATATTAGAAAATTTATCCATTCACTTTTCTACTATTTATATTTCTTTACATTGATTTTAAACCTTTTATTTTAAAAAAATCATCATTTTTAAATATCTCTAAATTATTATTATTATTTTTTTTTTAAAAAATCAATATTTGACCTTAAAAAGTATTTTTGTCATTTTATATTTTTTCCACTTTAAATCGCAATGAATTTATGTACTTTTTATGTATCTTAAATTTAAAATTAAAAAAATAAATATTTTTATTTATTATAATTATGTTGGAAAAGACAACCAATCACAAAATATCTTTTAATAATAACAATGAAAAATTGATGGATTTTGGTCAATTTTAATGGGAAAAATAGATAAAGATGATTAAAAAAAAAAAAAAAAAAGAAAGAAAAGAAGAAGATGATTTTATGGCTGCTAAGCGTTACTTGAAATTGGATTTAAGCAAAGCACAACCCGGTGATCCGGTCTAGACATGGATTCATAGGCCGGATCCGGTGATGAATACTGCCTCTTCATAACCGACAATAATCTCAATCGATGCCTAATTCCTCTTTTTTGATTTCAACGTTCTCTCAATAAACCCTATATATATATATATCATATAATTTGGTTCTTGTTTTATTTGATGTTATAATTTGTATGTATCTAATTGGAGAGAGACAGATAGTATAGAATTGATGATCTGAAGTGGGCGTGATTGTGAATTTTTCCTAAGACCATGTGGTTTTCCTTTTGGAGATCCAGAGATCGTTTCTCTTTGGATGAACTTAGGTATTTACAACCTTCTCCGGCTTTCTTGTTACAATTTTTCCTTTTTTCAAATTTATTTATTTTCTTTTTTTTTTCTTTTTTTTTGGGTGAACTGTAATTGAACTAAGAATTAGTAAAGGTTTCGGTAATGCTAGAAAGTTCAGTTTAATTGTTTCTAACTGTAATAAGAAGAATTATTTTCTTTATTTGTATGAGTTTTCAAAGGTAATTTCTTTAATTGCACTTATTTTTTGTGTTTTAACCTGGGTTTCCGAAGTATGGAATAATTAGGCAATGGTTTTGAAGTTAGTCGCATTTTTTTTGTTAGTTGAGTATATAATTGATGGGTTTACTATCAGCAAGAAACTAACTATATATATATATTTCTCTAAATAGTCATGATGAGTTGCCTTTTAATATTTTTGAAATTGTTATAATTGTCTTGATTCGAAGTGAGAATCTTTAACTGGAAACTTAAGGATGTTGGTGATTTAATTTGTAGTCCAATGTTCATCAGACACTCTTTTGATATTGAATTGGTATTTTTAGTAGTAGCTTGAGAAAGGAATGGGTTAAAGAATTAAACAGTATTTTATGGATTTTCCACTCTCGGATTCTGTAGATATATCATTTGTTTAGGTTTTTCATTTGAAGTAAATAATCAAGCAAGTGATTCCTGATTCCTGTCATGTGCTTGCAAGTTCTTAAAGATTAATGTGGAGGCAAGAGAAAGGTTACAGCATAGGGTATGTGCTTTTGCATTCAAATTTCTGAAGAATTTAGGTGATGGAGATGACTTCTTGTGAATACATTGGCAGCAACTATATTTGATTATAGAATAAATTTGGAATATTTCCATTTTGGCTTTATTATGACTGCTTCTGGGAGTAGTTATGATGCTGCATTTTCTTCTGGGTACCGGTGTTCTACACTTGATCAACATTTACCCAAAACTCATTCCACTTTGCTTCTTGTTTGCTTTTTTTTTTTTAATAAATAACCCAACAATGTTCATTTTCTTTTGGTTGATTATTTTCACCTGCAAGTTATTTATATCTTTTCTAATCAAATAGATATCTGACTGAGCAATTGATGAAGGTTCAAGTTGTTAATGATGTTAACAAGGTGAATTCTTTTCTTCTTGTTCTTCACAATTTAATCCTGCCACCACCACCCCCCTTCCCCAACACACACACCAAAATAAGAAAAACAAGGGTGCTATCCTGCTTCAAAGTTTTTGACATAACATTTTTAATTTGAAGGACTTTGTAATTGAGGCACTGAGATCAATTGCAGAAATAATAACTTACGGTGACCAGCATGATCCAGCCTTTTTTGAGTAAGACTTCTACTAAATCCTAGATGAAACATTGTTTTTAGTAGTTTACTCCAGCTTGATATATGACGTGCTGGTTCTTTAGGTTTTTCATGGAGAAGCAAGTCATGGGGGAGTTTGTACGTATATTAAAAGCTTGTAGACCTTTAATTGTTGCTCTCCAGTTATTGCAGACTATGAGCATAATGATTCAAAACTTAAGAAATGAACACTCTATATGTAAGTTATCAGTTCTCACATGTACTTTTTCGCTTGGGAAAATGTATCTCTGTGCTCCATATTCCATATCCTGGTCTCTCTGATACTATTCATTTGGTTTATTTTGCAGACTATATGTTTAGTAATGAACATATTAATTTCCTTATAACTTATGCCTTCGATTTCCACAATGAAGAGTTATTGTCTTACTACATTTCCTTTTTGAGGTTGGTTTATATAACCATTTTTCTTATTGCTTGAATCAATTTCTTTATCTATATTTTGAGCAATTATTATTTTACTGTGTTAATATGTGTATGCTATGTAATAAGTTTTTTTTTTTTTTTTTTGTAATATTGTTATTTTCTATTCAAGGGCAATAAGTGGAAAGTTGAACAAGAATACAATTTCTCTGCTTGTTAAGACTCAAAATGTAAGTTCAATTTGTAAGTCTTTCTACTATAGCTTCTCAGTTTCTTTTTCTTCTTGTATCTGGATTTATGATTAATCTCTATTTAGAATGTACTAGCTGAATGCTACTTTTCTTGTCAAATATCCCTTATTGGAATATTTTAAGTTGCTAGGTCCTTTTTATAATGTATTGTTCTTTTGTTTAAAGCTCAGAAAACTTGAATATGGTTATACTTGTTCCGGATGACTATTGCCATTTCTAATCTGGATAAGTAAAAAATGAATCTCCTATTTCTAAAACTAATTATCTTTTCACAAGTCTCCATTAAATTAAGGAATGTGAATCCCATTGGCAAACATCCTGTTACTAATCAGACTATTTAATAGAAGTAAAGTGGTAACTTTACATGTGTTCATGCATTCATATGCTCTTTTTTAATATTTCCATCAAGTCAAGTTCAGATATTCAAACAGATGGAGTAATAGTTTTTGGATTTCATTGACGATATTTATAGCATAGTGTTCTCTCCTGTCTAATCTCTACAGCATTTGAGGGTTCACCATTTTATCTTACTTGCCATAATTTCTGTAACCCTGTGTGCTTGTCTGTTGAATTTATCCATAATTTATTGTCAGCCTAGTGTATGTATGTATCTCGAGTCTTTATTTTCTGATTGTTGTATGTTTGTGCATTCTATTCCATTCTTTTGTTGTGGTATTTAGGACGAAGTCATTTCTTTCCCACTTTATGTTGAGGCGATACGTTTTGCTTTCCATGAGGAAGGAATGATTCGTACTGCCGTCCGAGCTCTGACCCTAAATGTCTATCATGGTGAGTTTCTCTTCTGTTTCTCCACTGCACCCGTTTTATTCCTTTCAGTTGTGCTGTTATTAATTGACCTTTTTCTGATCTGCAGTTGGAGATGAAGCTGTTAACAGATATATTGCTAGTTACCCGCATGCTGAATATTTCTTGAACTTGGTCAAATTTTTCACTCAGCAGTGTATTAACTTTGGGCAATTGGTGCACAGTAGGACACAGTAAGAGGTTCATAACATTTGTCTCCTTGATTTCATAGATTGATTCTTTGTATGCTGAGAATTGATTTCATTGTTGAGGCAGGAATCGTCTCTCAGATTTGAAGACCTCTATTCTTTTAGCTGTTGATGAGATTGAAGACAACCTTTACTATTTTAGTGATATCATTTCGGCTGGGATTCCAGACGTTGAAAGATTGATAGAGGATAGCATGTTGAAACTTTTGATATTTCCATTGGTCCTTCCTTCTTTGAGAAATGAAATAGTTAGTTTAAAATCCTGAACCTTTTCCCATATAATGCATTTGTGGTGCAGTTTAAATTGGTTATTTCTGGTTTGATATAGCAGCTGTTGTTTACTTGTTATTCAGGAAACTGAAATTGGTACTCCCAGCTCTACGTATTTGCTGTGTTGCATCTTCCGCATTGTCAAAATAAAAAATCTGTCAAATACTGTTGCTGCTGCTCTTCTTTGCTGTGTAGAGACCTTCAAACCTCAATCTGAAGCGAAGCTTAATGGATTCAAAACTAGTTATGATTTTGCAGATGAATACCAAGGGGCCAAAAATGGTAAAATGAACTCAGAGCAGGACACTGGAACATTGCAAGTTAATATACCAAATTCTCCTACTTGTTCACATGGCATGCCAGAAGATGCATTGCCTCATGATTATGGTGGTTCACATTTTGCTTTAAGGTAATCACCTAGCATTTTGAAATGCTGTTTCTTTGCACTTTAGGGAAGAACTGTTCAAATCCATTATTACAACATATACCTACAATGAACAAGAAATAAATAAAAAATATATTTTCTAGTTAACCCATGGTGCACTTTTCACAATGCAACGTTTATTACATAATTTTTGCTTGAATTGCCAAATTGAATAGCATTAGCTGACATTTTTTATTTTTTATTTTGGATCTCATGATGAAGGCATATAAGTAATTGTGCTCTCGATTGAGGTTTAATATGTTATGCAATTAATATACCGAAGGCTATCTAGAGATGGATGGAGCTGATAAATATGCACCATTCAAAATATTGCATTGTTAGTCAAACTATTTACACAGTGTTAGTAGACTTGATTATTTCTATGTTTGCATTTATATTATTTCTCAATGTGGATTATCACCCCTTTCCTGAAGTGTGCTCTCTCCTTTCAAATTTGGCAATGCAATACATGTGTACATTCCATTAGCCTGTCAGAAGACAGAGACTATGTTGTTCTTCTTTGAAATTTTTTTGGAAAGTTAAGATGGAAATTTATTAGCTAGTTTAAAATATGCAAAATACAACATGATTTATTTTAGCTCTAAAATTATTGTGATGTCATTAGAATATTGTTGGGCACCTATTATTTCACTCATGTTTATGAATAACTAACATGATTATTTGACCTGGGTCATGCAATTCACTGGGAAGAGATTTAAAAAAAAATTAAAAAGAGAAGAATAGAATGAAGCTATTTTTGATATAAAGACTGAGATTCTTTATCTGTTATATCTTTCTAATCTTTCTTTGTAGGGAGGCTTTACTTTCATATATCACACATGGGGATGATGTACATGTTTCATGTGCTCTATGTATCTTATCTACACTCTTGCAAACTAAAGGTTGGTTTACACACTCCATTGTGTTGGATACTGATGTTTTAAATGCAAATTCTCATTGAAATTTCATTTTGCAGAACTGGATGAATCAATGCTAGACGCTCTTGGTATTCTTCCACAAAGAAAACAACATAAAAAGCTCTTATTGGTATGAGCTAGGTGTAACTACTTGATTCCTATTTACCCTTGATACAAGTTATATGTTTTCTTATGTTCTTTTCTAATCTATAGGATTTTTCATTTTATGCTCTGTTTGTGGCTTATTTCTTAGTTTTTTTATTTATTTTGGGGTGGGTGAGGAGAGGTGGGATTGTATTTTATGCTTGCTTCTCTTCCTCTTTTCTTCAGGAGAAAGTCAGGGTGTTTTTTATCTGTGGAGGCTAAGGGAATTTTATTATGTTACTTTAACAGATCTCATATGTATTACTGATTTAGTTAGTGAAGTTCTATTTCAGCTATAAAAATTCCGGAAAAATAGTTGACATATGCTTAACGAGAATTATTGATGCTAATAGAATATTAATGATATTTAGTTTGCCAGTATATCTAGTATTCTGTGATGTTTTTTCTTCCGAAATATTTAAACAATCTTTTATGCTCTATTTTAGGTTGTCTTCCAATTTTCTTCCTTTCCTTCTGATTAGTTGATGTCATGGATTGAAGCCTTACTAATTCCAAAGCTAATAATTCATTCTTGTTTTTATATACTTCTTTAAGCTAGTGATCATAGCTATTTTTGGTGGGCTATTGAGAGTAATCTCGACAAGGTTTTCTGTAGTGGTTTAGATAATGTTATAGCCTTTCATGCTGCCTTGGATGGAATCGTGAGGAAGACCTACTGAAGTACCTTTCTTAACGGGGGAGGGGCGTTAGTTTTTCTTTCCCAAGTAGGTGATGAATAACTTAAGAAAATGTGTTTAGTTTTGTATGTGTCTCTCATCTTTTAAAACAAAAGATCAATATGCCAGTGTTGATCTCTGGAAATAAATATAAGCTAGTGAATTCTATATCTTAAGTGTGGTAATTATGTTTGAACAAGTAATCTGGTTGTCACTAATTTTTATTCTTGTAAAACTTTTTGCATGTTTCACCTTATTCTATTAATGTCTCCTTTCCTGAGAGAACAAATTTTCAATTTTTTTTAACTACAGCAAGCTTTGGTTGGTGAAGGATCTGGAGAAGAGCAACTATTTTCCTCAGAAAGTAATGCTGCAAAAGATGGTATTGGTGATGAAGTTTATAACCAGTTACAAAAGTTAAAGGTACTTATACCACACTGAGGTGTTTAATAGATCTGTTCTCTACCACAAAAGAAACCATTTTGCTTATTGGGGAACATATGATTCTCAATCTATCTATTGAATATTTGCACGTGTACTTTGAGATGCCAAAAAAAATGAATGTTTACATTTAGTATATTTTTTAATCTAAATTTCCATTAATAATATCCTTACTTTAATCATATCCCGCTAACAGAGAGACCTTGTTGCTATCCATATTAGGAATAATATAATAATGACAATATGCTGACTTATCTGTGGTCAAAGACTGTCCTTAATTTTTGAATTAAGTTTAAAGAGGTAAATTTTATTCTGGATTAATGGATTACAGAATTTCCTGTATGAGTACTAGAGGTTTACTTCAAATAACCTTTTATGGCTTTTTCTTTATGGCATTTTGAAATAGGTAGAAGCTTTTAACATTGTTGAAAGTGAAGTCCTGTGGTTGCTGTACGAAATCTAACATTTTATTCCTAAAACTGGAGGTGTCCTAACAAAATCAGGATTTGATCTGCTTTATTTGATTTTCGCAGGATCAATATGGCATATCATGTGCATGGCCAGAATTTGGAGCTAGTCCCCGGGGACATAAATCACAAGTATGTATTTGCTTCCATATGTAGCTTGTCATAATCCTCTTCCTTTTCTCTCTACCTTCATACATGACCTACTCCTTTGGTATATTGTCCTGGTTATGCATAATCTTCTGCATTAAACATATTGCTGTTTAAATTTCTGTCAGAAATTCTGATTTAGGTCTTGCTTTTCGAGATAACCTGTCAGAATTTTTTGCATATTTTAGTGCACAAACTGGCCTTAACCTTCAAGCAAACTATTACACCAACTTTCAACCAAAAAGGATTGGGTCTTGAATCTCCTGAGATATGCCCTGTTGTTCTTTTCCAATCCTTCAGTCATAGTAGTGCAACACTGCATACTCTTTAGGTTACTTCAATTATCTAATATATTTTGTATGTGTATGATCAGTTCAGTTTATATTCCCCAACTTTAATGTCCCTTTTGCTGCTAGTTATTTGTATTTAGTACCTTCCTGTTGATTCAATGTTGTACACTTGATGTGTTCTGGATGATATTGTATGCTCCAGAGTATTTGTGTGTGTAAAAGGGGCTCTTAGTGATAGCAATTTAATATATAACACTTTTTTACTTTTAGATAGCTACTTAATTATAATTGAAATAAATGAAGTATCCAGTGATTCACCACAAAGAGAAGAAATGAAAAAAGAGAAAAAGGAATGTCAAGCAACCTGGTGGAAGAAGAATCTGTGTGGACATGATATCCTTCCACTGATATTAGAAAATTTTGACTGCTATCTTTGTCAATTTGGGAACAGTTGCTATAGAGTCTACCTGGTACAACGAGAATAAACCCTACCCGGAAGAGGTGGTAGGGGAGAAGCAGGACAAAAGAAAAGAAATGGAGAGAAAAAATATTTATATGACAATACCTGCGTGGTTAGCACACTTGATCTGGATGTTAGGTTTTTATGCTTTAGCTGATGGATGTGTATTGTGCATTGCTATATTTCATGTCTCTGCGCATGTTAGAGTTCGATGTTTTTATATTTTCATTGTGCAATTTCGATAAAGAAATGGATCATTATTTCAAAACTGACAACCTTTTTTGCCCCTTTTTTTAATCATCTTTTTGTTTAGGTACTTGATTCATTGGTCAGCCTCTTTTGCCGGTTGAATATATCTGCAGAAACATTGTGGGATGGGGGTTGGCTTCTACGCCAGTTACTTCCTTACAGTGAGACAGAGTTTAATGGCCATCATCTTAAATTGCTCAGAGTAAGTTGTTATAAGATAAGTTCAGTTTTTTTTTTGATGAATAAAGATAAGTTCAGTTGTTCAAGATGATTCTTGCATTATCCTCCTTTCAGAGGAAGACCATAATTCTAATTGAAATCCGTTTTTTTTTTTTTTTTTGTCTTCACTTAACTGTACCTTGAAAGACTTCTTCTTTGGGGGTTGAATTCAAGTATTCAAATTTGAATAATGTGGTTCATTGTGCTTGGATGATTTTCTGTTTCTTATCCTTATTTCCTTCTTATTAGATATTTGATAAGATGATTGTCAAAATGTGCAGATTTCGTTCCATAACTGTAGCAGGAAGATTCTGGAGGAAGCAAAAGGTAACTGGGCTGATATGCTAATAACTATCCTTTCTGATGAATGGAGAAACTGCAAAAAAGGTGCATTTCTAAGATATATTTGACAGAAGAATTTGTCTTTTTTTACCCCTAAACATTATTGAGTTATTTATTTTATTGTATGCTTTTTTTGAAGTGATCGAGTCTTCATCTCCTCGTAAAGATCCGAAGAGCATGCTATTATCACCATTCAATTCTACATCTGAAGGTATAGCTTGTAACAGTTTTCTCATTCAGATTGATTTCTAAATTTTAGATGTTTAAGCCAATATCATAATGAATATGACAATACTGAAGTTTGTTCTTTGAGCAAACCTCAAATTGACATCTTTCTCTATGCAGAAAATTCCCCCAAACAAACATCCTTCGTTGCTGCTGAAAGAATGTGTGAAGTGGTGAAGGTAAGACCTGAGCCTAGGCTTTCTTTTGTCAAACTCTAAATGATGCTTTACTTCATCTCTCTCTCTCTCTATATATATATATGGACATGTACTATTTACCAAGCGGTTTTACTAGTCTTGAAAACACAATAACAAATGGAATGCCGTGTGATCTTCCAGTTGTCATCATACTTCTACTAATTAGTCATTCTGGTTCAGATGTTTGTGTTAATACATCAACTCCACATTTTCTCCTTGGGCAATGTTTTGCCTGATCAACCTCCTGTACATCCTTCAATTGCTGTCAATGAGAATTCCCGAGCAGCAAATGCTGGTATAGATATTTCTGGACCTAAACCAGGCACAGAAGTGAATCTTGGTTAGTATTATTTTTCTCTTTAGTGGATTTAAGTTTTTAACTCATTTCTATGACCTCTTCTCTCCATGACATGGATAAAAAATAGATCTCTCTTCTCCTGTTACATTCTTTTCTGACATAAAATTTGCAAGCTTACATGCCATCTTCTTGAAATATTCACTAAAGAGAGGATGATATATCAAAATTTTGAGAAATTATTTGATACGCTGCTTCTTTTTCAGTTGATGCAGTACCCTGTAAAATTGCTTTTGAAATGGGCAAAGTGCGGAACTTTTGGTTTCTGGCTCTCTCAGCGGGGACCTCGGGGTGGATTCTTGTTGCTGAAGAAGCACTTAAAAAACCAAGTTATGGTATTGTTCGAGTTGTGGCTCCTTTGGCCGGATGTAATGTAAGCATTGATGTGAGCATTCTTTAATTTTGGTGTGTAATTGCTGCTGGACCCTTTAGGTTTTAAAAATATCACTCAAGTTAAAAGAAGAAGACTTAGCATTGAGTTTAGTATTTAGATTACCTGTTCACCCTGTTAGGGCTCTGGCAGTTTTATTTTTCTTAAAAAACTTATATAATTTATATATTTGGCAGTTGATAGTATTACTGCTGTTGTATGTTCTTATTGTGTCTGCTTGTTTCAAAATGTATGTTCTTATTCTTGTCCCATTATTTTGATGTCTGGCTATTCAGTGAATGAATGTTATTAGTTTTGGGGAGTTATGTTGGGCGATATATATTATATTTACTTATTCCTGTATGATTTGAGAAATCCTAATTTTCCTTTCCTTTGTTGCTTCTCATGTTGCAGCCAAGAATTGATGATAAATACAGAATATGGTTGCACCTGAACATTCGTTCATCATCCTTTCCTCTCTGTGGCTCCAATAAATATGATGCTGCTCATGGAAAATTGAAAACCAAAGTGCGTGATGGTAGATGGACACTTGCATTTAGTGACGAGGAAATTTGTAAGAATGCTCTGTCAATGATTTTTGATGCGAGATGTTTGCAGAGTAACGAAGTAGAGAGAAGATTAAGACCATTGCTGGATCTTGATTCTGGCTGTAATTTGCTTCAGGAGTCTACCCCTTCAAGAACGCATTAACCTGATTCTTTGTAAGATATTTTTTTATTTTTTATTTTTTTTTGTATAATTTGATTCTTCAATATTTTTCCCTACTAAATAATATTTTGTACACATATTAGGGTGCAGTGTATTTCTCCATCCACCCTTTTTGTATATTCCCACCAAAAGAATTCCCTCCTTCCCTAGCAAGACCAATCCTTTTGTAAATCAGGCACTTTTGTTCCCCTTATGGAGTGTGTAACCATTCTTTTATTGATTATATTTACCTTTGCTTCTACTATAATTGTATACCTGAGAATTTGTTATCATATAAAGGTAAAAAACAAGAAAAATCAGAGTTGCCTGGTGAAAGAAAAGCTTGGATTACCTCTTTTTTATTCTACTTTTTTTTTGGGTGAGAATGTAGATTATTTTTTGGTTAGGTGTTGATTTGTGAATTGAACAATATTCAAAACAATTTTGCATTTGTAAAACTCAACAAGCAACTTTTATGGGGGTATTTTTGTTGGTTTTGTAATATTTTGCTACGCAGTATTAAACATTCACATAATTTGAAAAGATTGAACTCATAAATAGGGCTATAATGAGTAGAGAAGTCTTGGTTTGATACAATGAGAAAGTACATTATAAATACTCTGCCTTGAGCGAGTTTGAGACTTTCTTTGGAGTATGTGTTAAAATTAGTATATGTATGTCATTTGACACTAACTGTTTATTATTGTGAGTTTTGTTGTAATTGTCAGGTAGGAGCTATACTTGTGAGCCCTAAGAGTTTTTCGAGCAAGAGTTAGAGACTGTGTGTGTCATTTAAGCTGAATAGGTACTTCGTTTAACATTTGGCATAAATTTATGCAAGAGTTACGGTGAGAAAATGTTGGCGTTTTTCAAAAATGAAGAGGGCAAGCAGATTAAGAATTATAATACAAACAACGATTACAAAAATATGGGGAAAAAAGTGTTTTCACTTACTGCACTTAAAAGTGTTTTTACGTTTTTCAAAAGTGCAGTAAGTAATTAGTAAGAAAGGAATTTTTATTGTATTAAATAAGATTTAACACTCAGAAATTTAGAAAAGCAATCAGAAGTCATCAATACTAAGGGTAATCACAATAGGACTCCTGACAGTGTGCTTTCCACCATCTTCAATCCAAGTAATCGATCCATGGAGAACTAGGAATTCCTGAGGAACTTTGTACCTAACGGTCATGGTGTAACTCTGTTTCTGGTTTTCCCTTTCGAATTTTAAGGTTTTTGGTGAAACCGTGACGATGTACCTTTTGGAGCTACCAATTTCGCTGTGTACGTTGCTGCGTCTTCCCCAACTTTGGTTAGTGTCCTCCGAAACCTTTTCACTATGGTTTGGTTTCTCTGTTTCTGTTCATAAAATGAAATGAAGGATGGGTAGTTTATATCAAAGGAAGGATTTGAACAATTGTAACCTGCGGATCTCGTAATTGCTAATGTCTGTGATCTTGTGAAATTCATTGCGCAGATGAAATTCACGTAGTCTTGCGTGGTAATGTCGTATATAAGGCCAGGATTGAGCGCACGATTCGGATCGACATGCCCTGCTCCCATCCCCAGCGGTGTTGCCGGCGGGTAAGTAGAAAACCCGGCGTCTTTGATTGCGCTTCCTGTGTTGTCAGTTGTGGCTGCTGTGGTCATCATGGCGGACTTGATGGCTGCGGGACTCCACTTAGGATGTGCTGATTTTAGAAGTGCGGCTGTGGCGGAAGCGTGAGGACATGCCATTGATGTCCCCGAACTGGCGTCGAAATCAGTGGTGAGGAATATATTATAGCCTATTTGTACTTCCGGCCTTTCCGGATATGTTGCTGCTACGATTAGAACCCCGGGCGCCATTAGATCTGGTTTCAGTACATCAGGATAGCTTCGGGAAGGACCTCTCGAGGACGAACTAGAAAGTGTCGGAGATGGTTTTGTACCTAAGAATGTCTGCTGAAATTTGATACTAGCTGTTGGATTCTCAGTATTCTGAGCATAACGGATCACTTCGGCTCCGTCTTTCGGGTTGATTACAACGCCGGGATGAGGAAAATAGCTGGTACTAAAATCAGCAGGTTCATCTGTGATGAAGATGGCGGCCTGGGCTTCAGATCTGGAGATGTATCTCATTTGGCTACTGAAATCGTAAACATAATTTCGGTCCTGTTCGCAGATGACAACACTGGCGTGTGAATTTGTGTTTATTTCGGATGAATTGCAAGTTGAATCGGTTTTGTTGTAGTGGAGATTCAAATTACTGATCGAGGCTCTTCCCGGGAAAACACTCCATCCGATGAAGGTTTTACCATTTCCTAAGGTCAATGTCCCGGCGAACCAACGATCAATTGTACCTGCTGCCACTGTTAAAGCCCATGGGTAACTGTTGTGTACCCTTCCCAAACTATACCCACGGTTACCACCGGAAAATGAAACGAATACGCCCTTTTCCGCCGCACCAAAGGAAGCGATTGCAATTGGATCTTCATACGGCGGAACTGGATCGTAACGAAGAGAAATTGAGATTACATCGACGCCATCGGCAACTGCTTGATCTATTGCTGCTAGAACATCAGAAGAAACGCTACCTTCCGTCCAGCTAACCTTATAGACGGCCAATCTAGCGCGAGGAGCAACACCTCTGGCTGTACCCGGAGCATAGCCGAAGAACGAAACGCCGGGAACATAATTTCCGGCAGCAATACCGGCAACATGAGTACCGTGGCCATAATTGTCCCTTGCTGAATTCATGGATAATACAATACCGGGATTCGCCGCCAGAAGACCCGCACTGAAATATCTAGCCCCAATTAGTTTCAAATTACAGAGAGAGGAATTGAATTCTTGTCCTTCCTGACAAATTCCTTTCCACTTTGCAGGAACTCCACTCATTCCGTGGTCACTAAAGCTCGGACTTTCCGGCCAGATACCGCCGTCGATGACGCCTATTATCGCATCGCTCCCGTAATTAGTAGCAGGCCACAATCCTGAGGCAGCATTGAGCTTGAGGAAATCGACGCTGCGGGTTGTGTCCAACTTAATTTCTCTATCAATGTAAGCTGAAACAAACCCAGGTAACTTCCTAATAGCTTCTAGCTCATCTTTAGACATTAATGCAGTGAAGCCATGAAATGTGTTGCTGTAAGTGTAGACATGTTTTGGTCCAGAATCTTGTGGAACACTTGCAATGGAATCGATCATGGAAGTGTACCAGTAATGGGAACTAGCAAAAGCTTTAGGCATGAAAGTCTTGTCCATATGAATAATGTAAGTAGATTTCTCTGCCATGGCCGACGAAATATCATTGGCTAAGAGAAACCAAGCGAGAAAGAGAACGAGCATTCTTTCTACCATGGCCATTGTGGTTCAGTGCTCTAACTTTGGGAACAAAAGGAAACAACTATAGATATAGAGGAATAAACACATCCAAAATCTCTAAAGGTACATTTGCTTAGTTTGTTTTAGAGAAAGTAAAAATCAACTCAAGTTAAAACTAAAATGGAGGGAATCTATCTAATATATATAGACAGTAAATACATAAATGGTTGTGAATTTTTTTTTTTTTTTTTTTGATAAATCATAAATGGTTGTGAATTAATTCTTATATTGCTCCTCTATTAGATCTCTGAATAGTCAGAGTTTCTCTCGTAGATTGCTAAATAGTTATTAAAAAAAAAGTTTGAAACTTTTTTACTATTAAGAAATAATTTAAATCTCTTACATGATGACACACATTTTAAATTCATTTTATATATTTTTATTGTGACTTATTTTAAAGTCGTTTTGAATAATTTTTTATTTAATAAAACATTTTAAAGTTTTTAATATTTTTATTCAATAACATATTTTAAAATTATATTTTAAAATTGTATTAAAGTGAATGATATAACACTAAAGATATTTTAGTTGAACTCTAACTGGAATTGGAAGAATGCTTTGTCCAACTTTGATGTTTTGGTTATGGAAAAAATACCAGCGAGAGAGTTCAATGACTGACTGGAAATGAAGATTTTTATCCCTTTTTCAGACTCAAAGATATTCACGTGGCACTTACCAATTGGTTGGACGAGGACACAGTATCCAATAATTGCCAAGTTGCAGTCAAGATATTTTTTTCAAAATCCAGAAAAGTGGAGGTAAACATTTGGATAAGAGTATACCACTGTGCTGAGTCAGTGTTTTTGTCATTGGTAGAGAGAGAGAGAGAAAGAGGTTTGCAAATGGTACAGAAAGTGTCGGGCATGGCAGGACGACATTGAAGGTTTAGAATTCTGGTGGTTGAATGGAAGTGTGAAGTATCAGACAATTCAATTAGCTGGCTCATTTATTTGCTATCCGGGTACACCTTATCCTTTTCTTTTATTTTTATTTATTTATTTATTTTTGAGTATTCTTTTTGGGTATGTAAACAAAAATAAAATAGTAAAATAGTAAAAAAAAATTAAAGAGTAACAAGAAAATTGATATACAAGGTTTATAAAATTGTAATGCCTCCAATTCTGGGTGTGGATATGGGTCTGGACAAAGCCATCTTTGAATGTGATTCTCTAGGTGTTGTTTTGGCGTTAAAAGGGATGCAGGACTATGAGATTGGCAATCGAGGTTAAACCTTTCTAGAGGTAAACAATTCTTGGATAAGTATCCTCTCTGGGATTGTAGACATGTTAGACGTGAAGGGAATCGTATCGTAGTGCCCATAATTTTACTCACTGCGCAAATAGAACGGACACCCAGTGGTGATGTAAATCTAGATAGTCTCCCCTCTGATATTTTTTGCGAGGGTGTCTGATGTAAACTTTTTGGATGTTGATGATTTTAATGATTAATGCTCTACTTACCAAATAAAAAAAAGCCTCCAATTCTGGTGAAAACTGTTTACGAAATGTAATAATAGAACAAAAAAATAATTAAAAAAAAGAACATTTCTATCAACTTCCTTAGGATATCTGGAAAAATTGCTCACCTTTCATGGTTTCTTGATCCTTTTTTCTTCTTCCAGTTCCTTGAACCGGAGTATTTATCCAGGTCTTCCTCGTTATCACCTCCAAACCTTCTTTTCTTCTTTCCTCCCATTTCTTTCATTTTCTGCATGAGAGAGTGAAACATAATAAGCTATAATGTAAAAAATTTCGCCAAAAAGTCTTCAAGTCCACATTTTACCTACCATTTGAGCTATTCTTTTAGCCTCTGTAACTCTCTCCGACAATAGTAAAACTTCTTCCTCTTGAGCTGTGTATTTAGGTAATTTCTTACCTGAAATAAAATGAAAATGATTCAATCCATGAGTGCCAATTTATATATAAAGCATGTATCAGTAACTTAATCACACATTGGAAAGATCTAACCCCTACCAATTAGCTTCTCTATCATCAAATACCACTCCAATTCATACTGGTTCAACAGAGAAATTGCAACCCCTGACCTCCCTGCCCTAGCAGTTCTTCCAACTCTATGTATGTAGTTCTGAATTCAATGATTGATCAAACTGTTAGAAATTACAATTTCCCTCATCCACCAAGATAAAGGGAAAAAATATTTAGATGCTCTAAGACTGCAGGAAAATTGTTTTAATTGATTGATTCAAAGTTGAAAAGCATGAGGCAAGAGTAAAATTACATAGGAACTTGAAGAATGTAGGTTTAGTAAAGTGCTCAGTTCACAGCACAGAGAATTGCAGCCAGGAGAACTTAAAGGTAGACAAGGAAAGAAGATTAACCTTTGAGTTTGTGGGGATATCATAATTGATAACCATATCAACAGAAGGGATATCTAGCCCTCTACTGACAACATCAGTGCAGACCAACACATTACACTCTCCAGCCTTAAATTTAGTTAAAGCTCCAAGTCGTTTGTCCTGTCCGTAGAGAAAAAGGAGGACGCTATATTTACGACGCATGATTTTAGATAAAGAATATCCAAAAATATCACTATGTAGCACAAAAAAGCAGAATAGTAGTATCATTGATCATTTAAAAACATGAAGTCCATACCTGTGTCAAATGTCCACTAATGGAGATAGCCCTTAAACCAAGATTTCGAAGCATCAAAGACAGAAGACTGGTAGCATCACATGTACGTGTGAGGACCATTGACGTGCTTCCAGACATCATAGTTAAAATATACACAAGATAGCAATCCTGTGTGAAGTATATAATTTGATTTCCAAATGGACAAAAAAAGAAACAGTGAGACACAAAATATAAAGCAAAGCTTAAACACCAACAAATTTTAGTCAGGAAGCTAAGATCTTGTAGATCAATAATAAAAGAATTCTTAGTCATTCACTTTTCTAAGTTGGAAAGCTAATCACCTAAATTTTCCATGAAATATTTCCTTTAAGAAAATAGATATGATAAAACACACATGCATCATCACCCTAGAAACAATCAAAATATTCATTTATCACAAAAGAGATTTACTGAGATGACTTGTAGTAGAAGAGCAATTGAATATACTCATAAAATTCGTAATTAGGTTACACTATAGAAAAGAAGAAAAACCTTATAGCCTGCAGGAATGAAACAGTACTGTTGCTTCAACGTATCAACAGTGGAGTACTTGGATGCAACTTCAATCTATACAAAAGAATGGAAAATATTAGAACCATAAAGAAAAACAACAGTAAAAGAGAAGATCAGGGAATGACCACTTTACTTTGACAGGGTTCCACAAGCATACTCTTTGGAGCTTTTTGACCTGCAATATAGGCATGACAATGAAAAAGGGTCAATTGATGCTTGATCACATGGTGGTAATAGACTAAGCACAAAACCAAATAGAGCATTTGACCACTTGGATTTTTGAATTGGAACAATGAAGAACCAATGGAACATGAAATTCCAGCATCTACCTTTTTGGTCATTGTTGCAGAAAATAAGTATGTCTTTCGCTCGCGAGGAATAGCATTCAAAATTTCATCAAGTGTCTTCTTAAAATCTTCATTTAGTAATCTATCTGCCTCATCCAATACCTTCACAGATATCATTATTTGGATTAGGGGATGCGCTTTTGATATTCAAGTGTTGGCATATTCTATCCAGCTACATGGAAAAGAATTTAAATTTTCTATTTCTTACCAAATATTTTAACATGCGAAGAGAGAAGCCTTTAGTATTTGAAAGATGATCGAGTAGGCGACCAGGGGTTGCCACCTACATAATAGAGATGCAGAATAAAGATATGTAAAGACGAGTTTAGTGAAGCATTTAACTGAAAGTGTAGAAAATATAATGGATTTCAAAACTTACTACAATATGTGGCCGCTTTGCGAGCATGATGCTCTGTTGTGTATAATCAGTCCCTCCAAAAATCTGAAAATGTTTGAATTACTGAAATTAGTTTCAAACTGATGGTAAAAAACTAAAACTAGACAAACACTCAATGTAGATTTGCATTATATTGGAAAATACAGTCACTTATTATTAGTAATTCATATTATACATGTGTTCAAAAAGGTTAAAAACTTCATAGAAAAAGATGTAGCAACTAAAAGTGCATCAAATATAGTCAATAGAAAGCTCACCGCTGCACACCTGACACCAATGGCTGATCCTAAAGCATTAAACTGCTCAGAAATTTGTCCTGCAAGTTCTCTAGACAACAGGCAGGCAAGGCAACAAGAGCAAAATATCAAAATTAAAACAGATAAAACACAACATGTTCAGATAAAACAGATATATTGGACAGATGATTACGAACCTGTTTGGGGAGAGCACACAGGCAAAGAATGGTTGTGGAGCTTCTATCAGTGCCTGCAGAATTGGAATTACAAAAGCTCCAGTTTTACCTGAACCTGTTTGTGAAAGACCAATAAGGTCCTTCCCTACACCAAGAATTCCATATTTTTTTTTTAGGGCTAAAGCAGAGATGAGTTAAACTTCATTCAATTTTGACGAATGTAGATGTTTACTAACTACTAAATCAAAATCAAAATAATAATAAAAAACAGCATATTGAATTCAAGAAAACTGACCTTCTAGGGCATGAGGGATTGCTTCAATTTGTATCTTAAAAGGAGCTTTCCATCCCAAGTTATCACAGGCTTCCAACAATTGGTCACACACTCCTAAATCTTTGAATGACACATTTTCTTCTTCATTCTCTTCTCCCATTATTAGTTATACTTTCATCAAACAAAGACACAAACAAACAATATTCTGCTGATATCAACGTACACAAATTCGGTGCCGCAATCTAAATGCCGCGAAGCCTGCCGATAATGTGCTATAAATACATAATTGATATTGTCGACTTTAGCCCACTTTAAATGGGCCTTTAAAACGCATTATTAAATAAATAAAGGGTTGAGACAAATATATTTATTTATCTAGAACTTTTAATTTAGAATAATTGGTGAATTTGGTCTCAAACAAATTTATATTTAGTAAATTTAGTCATAAAATATATTTTTTTAACTTTTAAAGTTTCAAACTTTTTTACATAAGAAAATTAAATTAAGATTCTTTATTAAAATTTTTAAAAATTTAAGAGTTGTAAGGTTTATTGAATAAAAGGAAAAGGTAATCAAGTCAAATAAAATATATTTTTATATATATAATTTTACGTTTTCGAAAATATTTTGTGAATGAGTATTGTAATATATTTTACTGACTTAATTCTGTTTTTTAATCATCAAAATCAAACAAATAGTTAAATTTGAAAAGGACACAAAACCAAAAGACTAAATTTTCAATTGTTTGTAATATATCTAGAAATCCAAAATAAAGGAGAAATCTCCAACAATCCACAGTTTATAGAAGAGACAGAATCAAAAGACTCGAAGAGAGATTCATTGGGGGTAAAAATGGAGAAGAGTGAGGTAGTGAAGAAGGCAGAGAAGTTAGTGGAATTGAAGATGAAAGGTAATGATGCTTCCCATGACGCAGCACACGTTTTCAGAGTGAGAGATTTGGCACTTTCTCTTGCCCGAGAGGAAGGTCTTGATTCTTCCTGCGATTCCATGGAAATTGTACAGTATCGCTCTCAACCCTACTCTTGTTTTTGTGTTTACATTTTTTTGACAAGTATAATATTTGGTAGTAATTTATACATCTTATGTAAAATTCAGTTTATTTGCTGTTTCTCTCCTTTTCTGCTACTTTGGATGATTTTCGCATCAGATATTACTGCTGTAAAAATTTGTTTAATTTTTTCTTGAATGGTTTTTTTTTTTTTTTTGGCTAGGAAGTGATTGTGTATGATGAAGAACGGCCTGTTAGAATATGTAATGTCATTAGCTTTTGGCTAGACTTGAAAACTCCTGTAGATTGTGGTGAATTTCTTGATTTGTACTGTGCGATAATGAGCTTAGCATAACCAACACCTTGGATGGGTAATTAACCGTTATGAGGAAAAGAACTTTGGGCTCGTTGGCTCAAGGTTCTTAGCATATGTAAGAAGTGATGGAATTTTTGGGCTTTACACATGAATTTTTGCCTTTTGTTCATGTTCTTTTCTTGTTTTCCCCTTTCCTTATACTCCTTTATTTGGAGATGTAACCTGTTTTAGTTGAATACTTGGAGGTTTCTTCTTGAAGAGGTGAAGCAGCTACACTGCAGTGAAAACTAATGCTTGTCATATTTTTAGTTATGTTTTTGGCAAGTTGTAGCAATAATTGGTTTACCGAGTGTTGGCTCTAGTTCTATAGTTGAAATTAGATGGTAATGGAAGCATTTTGTAGCACCTATGAGGCCTAAGACTTAATTGATATCATCATCGGATGATTGAAATGATTTATCCTTTGTATATATGAGACACACACACATTATAATATTATTTGCCTTCTTTTCTCAGCCTGATGAAATGGTTATTAATTTTTTTTTGGCCATTGTTAGGTGGAGCTGGCCGCACTTCTCCATGACATTGGTATGTGCTTTCCTTTTCTTTTATTACTTCAGAGATTCTGACTAAAGATTGAAAAAGAAGTTTCTTTTTTCTTCATATATAAAATCTTAGTCCTACAACTATTAAGGTCTGATGCACTTTCTTAATTCCTGAAAAAAAAATTTTTTTGCAGTTTCAGTGGTCTGTATAGGACTCTTCTCATGTCATTTTTGTTGTTTTTTATTCTTTCCACTGGACATAATTTTGTACTTCCTTTTATGTTCAGCTATCTGTTGGAACATCAGAACACTATTGTATCTATTCGCCCTTTCTTAGGATGAGCTCATGGCATTGTGTTAGATGTTTAATGATTTGATGTGAAACTTTTGCTTTTATTATTTTATTTTTCTACACCATTTTTGTCTATTATCTCTGTAATACTGATGGAATTTTTACTGCTTGATCAAAATCCAGGGGACTACAAGTATGTGAGGTTGGTAACTCCTTTTTATCTTTATTATTTACTGCACTGTGTTATGCTTGCATGTGTATACATCATCATGTATTGGCTACTGAAATGCAGTCATCTGTTTATAGACATGCTTTAACACTCAGTGCCAAAGCTTTTCACTTTTTCATCTCTTTCCACACTCATTTCAAGGAATTATTACTTTGATCTTCCATGTTATTTTCTTGAGATGTAGTAGACAAAAATATGAATCTTTAACTTCTATAGATTGGTATGTTATGCTCGTGAAACTTCCATTTTGGTCTTTGGACTTTTGTTTCTGAGCTATGGTAGAAATTTGCCCTGTTCATTTCCAAAACCAGAGAATACTCTTTCTAACATATGATTCATGTCAGAACTTTTTGCTTGATCTGAGAGCAAAAATCTTTTATATTTTCTGAAAATTATTTTTTGAAGTGCTATATTTTAAGATACTAATAAAACATTCTTGGATGATTGAGCATGATACAGTTAGCCTTGAAAAGAATAGTTCAGACCACTGCATTTTTTATTTTTTAAACTTCAATATGCTACCCTTTTAACTTACAATTATTTTTATCCTTAATTACCCTCGCAAGATAGTGAAATATACTTATTCATCTTTTGTTCTCATGTAGTGGTATAAGGATTGTTCCTCATTGAGTAATATCATTAAAAGTAGCATTAACCCTGGGGTGTGTAGGGACGCTAGTAAGGGGTCCTTCTAGCTTAATCGAGGGTTGGGGGCCGTGTTTCGCACTTATATGCAACTCTTTAAAACTTAGGGGGAAAGATTTACCTCTTGAAAGGGACCTACTTGACTCACGGACATTAGACAAATGTAGATATGGTTCACCTGCCATAAGAAAAAAATTGAAAAAGAATAGTATTGATAATATCATAGAAAGAAGAAATATTGGAATTTGTTTCTTTGTTTGGGGTTTGAAAGAATAATGGTTGAAAAAATTTTGTGAAGAAGAACAATTGGAAAAAAAAGGTGAAAAATAGAAAGAAGAAAAGAAAAGAAAAGAAATTACCATTATCTCTTATACTGTGCCCCAATAATTTATTAACATATTCAAAAGGTGTTATAAGGAGCTATTATGATTGGGAAAGAAAAGGATTGAAACTTTTATTAGATGAAGAAATATGAAGGAATATTATGTTGTTTCTTATCATTGTTTGCCCTCTAATGAATTTTGATTACATCCTTTCCCTTTGTTTTATAGCTATTACATTAGCCTAACATTACATGCCAAAAAAGTCTTGTTAACCCAAGTTAGATAATATCATTCCTTATTCTTGCAAGTAAGACTATTACATTCTTATTAACTACGTATTCTTCTATGGTAATTAGGGACCCATCTGAGAAGAAAACTGTTGAAGAATTTCTCGAGACTGAAGGTTTGGAGCAGGGCAAGCGGATGAAGATATTAAATATCATAAAGAGAATGGGTAAATGTATTTTGAGAATTCTTTTCAGAATTTTAGTTTCTGTATTACTTATTTATTTAGATGCATATTTCTGTATTAGTTTGTGTGGATCTATTATGTACCAACTTAGAGGCCCCTTAATATTATATAGACTTCCTTTTTAATTGCAAAAGTAGTTGTTTAAGTTTCTTCAACTGATTAGTGTCATCTTATCTTTTAGAATATCTCGTTATTGTTTGTGTTAATTAATTTGACCTAAATGGTCTAAGTTTTCCCTCATCTTCTATCTTGGTATTCAATTTACATATGGGCCCAGATTAATACTTTATTTCTCTTTTGGCTTCCACTTTCAGGCTTTAAGGAGGAACTTGAAGGGCTTCAAAATGGAAATGATTCTATAGAATTTGGAGTTGTCCAAGATGCTGATAGACTTGATGCCATTGGTGCATTGGCTATTGCAATTGGTACTTATTTCAAATTGATAAATATTTTGGGATGCGATACTTTAAGGAGCTTTTACCTCTCTTTCTTTCCCTCGGTATGCTATGCTTGTGACCTGTTTCTTTTTGGTCTTTAAGCTTCTGTTGTATTCCTTTCATTTGATATTGAGTCAGGAATGTGTCCCAACAATTCATTTGTGATATATATATCTTCTTAATGTTATCAGTCTGGTTGAGAATACTTCTGAAGAGGTTGAGTGAGTTTTTGAGCGACAACACAAGTAGCAGGAACCATTGGTTTTGAAAAGCTTCTTCGCAAAAAAAGACTTCCTGTTTAACATATTGCACCTAACATGATTGGGTGTCGTCTTCAAATTTTTTTCTTCATTCGACCCCGGTAATGCATTTCTTGGTCAATCTTTAAGCTGAGCAAGAACACATGGAAAACCCCCTTTTTTTTTTTATGGTGCTTCAAACTCCATTTGATATATTAAAACAGTTAATGCATCATATAGGTGGGGCAGAAAGAAAAATAGCACCTCAAGTAAATTCTGCTTCACTTTCTCAGACAAATTCTGATTAGCATTTGGAACTCTATCATATTTGTAATTTGTTCTTTATGTTTGATACTTTATATAGTCATGTTTTTCTTGGAATTTTCACTTACCTATATGCAATTTGTTTTGATCTTCCTATGTAAGAGTCACAAAATGTGGAGCATTTTTATCTGATACTTACACATGCTACACCTTTTTATACTTCTAAGTTCTTTATGGAAACTTCCGCCTTCGAGTTTCTTTTTCATTTTTCTCGTTCACACTTCTTGTCTATTGCTGATGAATTTTGTTCTTTTATCACGTTATAACTTTGAGTTGATGACAAGAAATCCATTTTTTAACTTAATTCTATGTTAGAAAATCTTTTGGACTGTGATATGAAGTGCTATGTGGTAAAATTTTCAGGCATTGCTCGCTGTTTTACATTTGGTGGAAGTAGGCATAGAGTCCTCTATGATCCCAACATTCCACCACGATCAGACTTGTCAAAAGAACAATACATGAAGAAAGATGAACAGACAACTATAAATCATTTTCATGAGAAGCTTCTCAAGTTGAAGGATTTGATGAAAACAAAGGTTAAAACTAGCAGTTGTAGATCCTTTCTTTTCTTTTTTTCCTTTATTCTTTTTCCTTCTAGTAAAAGGAAAATGGGCAGTAGTTTCATCCCTGTTTATTGCATTATTAGTGTCAAGATTTGCTTCTATTACTCACATGAAATTACCTCATGAATTATGTATTATGAGGCTTAACAAAAAAACAAGACCTTACGAATTACATCTAATTGTCAGGCTGGACAGAGGAGGGCCGAAAAGAGGCACAAATTCATGGAGGAATTCTTGAAAGAGTTTCACGAAGAGTGGAGCGGAAAAGCATGAATAAAAAGGTACACGATTTCTTCAGGATTTTTAGCTGTCCTTTTACTTTTAATTGAATGGTGAACTACTTCCAAATATGTCAGAATCCCACTTCTTTATTGAAGTTAGAAACTGGAGACTCTTGTGATTTTAACGAGAACCAATTATGTACATGTAACATGATCCATTTGTGTCATGAAAAATTTAAATGTAGTTGTTCAATATACGTTCCTTGTGGACCTTTCTGTTAGAGGTAATAGGCCATGTTATCTTCTTGATTTTGTACTGAACCGACTATACCTGTCAATTTGTAGTTTGGGATATCAAGAATTTGTCATACTAACTGGTAACAGGTTTGCTGGTATAGCTATGATTCAAAGATCAATGAAGAGAGAATCTGCTGGAATGAGAACTTGTTGAATTAGGTCTCTGAAGATGCCTTATATATATATACTTGTTTTCTCTCTCCCGAATCGGGTAGAAAGAATGTTTTTGTTGTGTGGAATATAAGGTTTCTGAATCTCCCTGGGGAAATAAGTAACATGCTTATTTTAGTTGAATTTGTTCTTATGAAATAAAATAATTTATTATGGAAACCAATAAAATTATGACATGAAGAAATCTTCAAACAATGTAAAAATCCATTATTAAATCTCACTCCCTAAGTTTTTGTTTTTTTGTCTGAAAATGTTTCTCCCATCTTTTCATCAATTCTTCCAGGTTTGATACATCATTTCTTTATACTAATATTTGTTACATAATAAGAGAAAGGAAAGAGAGAAAAAATGAGCATAAAAACATTAAACATTCAATCCCATAATTCCTCATCATTTGATCTTCAAATACTTCTGAAGCTCAGATTCATGGCGCCTGGAAAGCTTCACCTTTAGCCCATATTTCATGTACATTGTTAAAGCCATTTTTGGTACTACAAGATGTTCTTCAACCACCTTCACATGGTAACGGTATAAAATGGATGCTGCTGCAAATTTCATCTGATAATATGCAAAATCTTTGCCTAAACACAGTCTTGGACCGCCATTGAAGGCCGTGAATTTGTAAGCAGATTCACTCATAAATCTCCCATCTCTTAACCATCTTTCTGGTTTATACTCTCTGCAATCTTTGCCCCATATTGCTTCCATCCTTCCCATTGTATAAATGGCATAAACCACCTTTGTTCCCTTTCTCAACACTGTCCCATCTGGGAAAACATCATCCTCAAGAACCTAAATTTTTTTCAACAATCATCAGAAAACATATAAGCAGAAAAAACCAAAAGGGCTACTGTATTTTCTTTTTATGATCTTGGTGTAATCAGGAAACATGGGATATGAAATTAAGAAATGAAAGGATTACCTCTTTGTGATCCACTGGAACTGAAGGATACAGCCTAAGAGCTTCTGATAGAGCAGCTTGAAGATACTCCATCTTCTTAACTTCTTCTGGTTTGAATATCAGAGGTTTTGGACATTCTTTATTATCATTATCATCTTCTCTCTCATTCAAAATTTGGCAAATTTCAGCAAGAATTTTGTCTTCCACTTGTGGATTACGATTGAGTAGCCAGAAGAACCAGCTCAGGGCAACTGAAGAAGTATCTCTTCCAGCTAAAATGAAGTTTACACAGATATCACGTAAAAACTTGTCTGAATATGGCTTACCCTGTTCATCCTTTAGTCCCATGAACACTGTCAAGAGATCTGATCTCTGGTTTTCATGGTCTTCTGATGCCAAGGAAATTTCTTTCTTCCTAGTCTTGATTACTTCATCTGCAAATTTATGAACTTCTGTTATGGCCTTCTCTAATGTCTTCTCTGTTCCTAGTTTCAGATACCTCATTGTCTTCCAAACAAGAGTTGGAGTCACGAATCGCATCAGTGTTGCTTCGGTTGCAGACTCGAAGGCACAAGCAAAAGGTATTTCAGGCAATCCAGGGCGCAAACAACCCGGATCAACACCAAATGCTATCATACAAACATTGTCAAATGTGAGCCTAAGAAGAATATCCTGAAGATCAACAACAACAGCAACATCAGCAGGTGATGATTGTTTAACTGAATAATCATCTAGAACAGGTATTAGCCTATAGTGAACCAATTCCAGCAATGATTCAGTAGTCAAGTTCCTGAATATCGCAGAATGGAACTCGAGGCTTGCAGTCTTCCTCTGTCTCTGCCAGATTTCATCATCTGCACTGAATATCCCATCTCCGAGAAGATCCCTGACAGTGCTCCGGAAATACTCTCCTTTTGGGAAATTAGAGAACTTTGTCTTCAAAAGGTACTCAAGATTTCGAGGATCAGATGTTATAACACAGTTGAGATTTGTAAACCAAGGGCCTTTGAATACAAAAGTCCCACTTTGGCTACAAATGACATTAGAAATCCATTCATACATGTCTCCTTGAAGTCCAAGAATCAAAGAAGGCAACATTCCGACAACAGGCCAATTTGCCAGACCCTGTCTCTTTTTTTGCCTTAGTGAATGAATCACTATGAAAACAAGAACAGCAAGAAAGAGCTCAACCATTTGAATTTCGGGCATGTAAAAGAATCCCTTGACAAGAAACACTTTTGTAGCAAAATCAAAAAAGAAGAAGAAGAAGTCATGTTTTTTGGGTTCAAATTCAAGAAGTTGATCATCATCATGGGTTTGGAATGACAAAGAATGGAGGAGAAATTCTCATGCTCTGGGATTAGTTTGAACTGCAAAAAACTTGTGCTGTTGTTGTTATATTGTGGTATTTCTTTGGCGTGCATGGATTGGATTCACACAACGGGTTTGATTTGGTGAGCTGAAATGTTTGTTTTTGGCTGTACTTTTGGTTTTTGTATTTTTACATGTCCTTCTTAACTGATAAAACTATATAAATGGAGGATTTGAAAATTTCTTGAAACAGGGGGTTTTATTTTTAAGGTTTTTTTGTCGGATTTTGATTTTGAAATTAGAAGAAAGAAAGAAAGAAAGAAAGAAAGGAGGATGAGAAGTTGTTGTGACAGTTAACCAAAGTGTTTACCAATTTTCTACAACCTTAACACACGTTTCCTTTTCCTAGTACTACTTACCTCGTTTGTTAAGCTAAATGTAATAACAAGAAAACTCCAATTCTTGTAGTGTTAATTTACAATAATTTTTAATTTATTTGGGATTCTCAGATAAGGGATCTATCGGGTACATAGATGTGGACATAATTTAAAGACTCTAGTTGACTAAAAGTCTCGGGACTTAAAGGGGTCATTCATTGATGAGACTTATACGACTAGTTTTTAGTCGGAATGTGTACACGGCTTAGGGCATGGGATTTCTTTTTTTTTATTATTAAATATGAAACATTTTCATGTTTACTATATTTCAAACTCATGACATTTATAAGTAATAAATGAAACTGTTACTAATTAAGTTATACTTTCTTAAAAAAAAATATCATGAGATTTGTCAAGAATATTTATTGTTATAAGAAAATATATATATATATATATATATATATATATATATATATATATATTATTAATTTACTTTTTAAATGTAAGGTTACCAACAATCATTTTTTTTGTTGGTAATCTTCACATCTGGCAGCACTTTGGTGGTGGTTTGGCTAATACTAACGTATGCTTCTGAGTTGGCAGATTTTGGGTCATTAATCCAACTTCATGTTTAGAAGGAAAAAAAAAAAGTTAATTCGTTCATTTAATCTTTAATTAGAAATTTTATTTTTTTTTTAATTAACAAGATGCAGAAATTTTTACAAATTAGATTCCTTTAATACTGTACAGGGACTGAATTGGTTGGTGAAACAAAGTTTTTAAGTAAATTCAGTAACATTATACATATATATATATATATATATTCTTTTTTATACCCACTTGGGGCGCCCGGTGTCCCCACCTTATTTGGTGAGACTAATCCGGACTCAGCCTGCGGAGCACTCACAAATTTCAACTTTTGCTCGAGGGTGAGAGTCTGACCCATAACTTTTTTAATATGACGTTAACCAGCCCAAGATTCGAAACTTCGATCATTCGCCCTAGAGAAAGCAGATTTTGTCTTTTCACTATATTTGTGTAATTTTTTTTTTTTTTTCCAAATGAATTATATGTATATAGAACAAGAAACTTACTATATATATATATACCATTCCTTCTTAGGTTTGGTTTCAACAAAATCCAATGATAATCGTCCTTAAATTTGCACCAAAAGAATAACAATTGACGATTTTCAAGATAACTTGAAATATAATCCACACATGTTTAGCATAGGGTTTCAACAAATACTTAGGTTTTAGTAATGCTGAGTAGGTAAGAAATTAGGGTAACAAGAAACATACCTCGGAAGAATGTTTTTTTTTTTTTTTTCCTTGTAAGAAAATAAATTTGACGTTATGAGTATTAAATTGTGGTAACCATGTAAATATTGAGATAATCATTGTGTCAGATAAACAAGCATTAGCATATTATAATGAAAGTGCACTGTCAATTGTAAAAATTCTCTCAAGTCTAATCCTAACCCTCCCCTCTCTTCCTCTTTCTCTTCTTTTTCCCTCCGCAGCCGCCGGTCTCCCTTCTCCTCCCCTCTTCTCTTCTACCAGCCGCCTCCTCTCTTTCTCTCTAACCAAGGGAGAAGTTTAGTTTCGGTTAAAACTTTTCCCTTGACCGGAATAACTTTATTTATTATTTTTTGTGGTTTTCTTTGTATTTTTCTTTGTTTTTTGTTTTTTGTTTTTTGTTTTGTTTTGTTTATTTTCCATATATTTCTTTGATATTATTGCTATCTTTTTCACCTCATATGCTTAGTCTTCTACTGATATTTAAATATCAGTTTTTTCTTCTTCTATTAGAAGAAAAAAAAATTTAAACTTGGACTAGATCCGAGCCTTTTGTTCGTATTTGTATTTTCTTTTTAGGTATTCTATGAAATCTTTGATGCGTCCATGATGGATTAGACTACTGTTGAATAAAGAAGACAAAATCGAACTCTCTTCGCAAATGAGGTTTGAAATTGACAGTATGAAGACCCTAGATTTAGACAGAATATCTGTTATTTTTCTTTTTTATGTATTTCTGAATTTATTTTCAACTTTCTCCGACTCACCTAAATTTTTTAGGTTGAGTTTGCTCCCTGCGCCACTTAGTTTTAGGTTGGTGCTTTGTATTTCCGTGAATGATTTTAGTCATTCACTTTTGTAATGTTTTTATTTTAATGAATATTTCATTTATCAAAAAAAAAAAAGAAAAAAGAAAAAGTGCACTATCAATGTTATACTAATGTTACGAGTTTAATTCTTTGTTGTGAACGAGCCACCGAATGGTTTAAGACTTTGGGTATTCCAAATCTTGTCATGATATTTTAAGAACTCATTGACTAGTTTTTTTTTTTTTTTTTAATGAGCATTTTAGTGGGCTTCACCTCGCCAACTTTAGATTTATTTCAATAAATCATGTGAACTTATGTGTTAATTATGTATTTAACATTATCATATTTAATTGATCTAATAAAGTTTAATGTGCTAATATGCATCAAGAATAAATATGGACTCGTATATGCAAATACTCTATTCCTATGATCGGTTGGTTAGGAATATGATAATATATTGGTTATGATCCATAAGACTATCGAAAAATTTTCTATTCTATATCCCGTTATTAGAAGAGAACCCTCGACTCCGATAGATTTCTTAGAAGATCATAATGCTTGTTTATATAGGTTCCATGGACATTAAGAATTCAAGAACATTAAAAAGTTAAAGATTGAATAATTTCAAGATTAAATTCAAGTATGCTTCCTCTAACTATTTAATTGATTAATCTGATATAATAAATCTTGAGATTTATTTAAAGAATTGGTTCTATAATCTATATATATTTCTAACAACATAATCTACTACAAAAAAAAAAAAAAAAAAAAAAAAATCCTTTGGGGAAAAAAAAGAAGTCAAGATGTCCATGTCCCATTGATAAAATGATTTGATATTGATAATGAGTGCAATGAATAGAAGAATGATGCAAATTGATACATACTATATATATATATATGATATGTATTATATAACTATGAGAAATGTACAAAGTTACAAAACGAGTTATCCGAGCTATACAAGTCAAATGTTAGCTGTTGAGTCTATTTTAACAAAGACAGTTCGAAATAGAGATTTATTTTGTCTAAACCTTTTGATACTTAAATTAGTAAGAAGTAAAAATGAGGTTTAGAAAATATTCGGATAAATTTTTGTGTTTTGTATATATCTTGTATGAAATAGGACTGTGACAATTATGAATTGACTAATATAGCCTAAACTTTGATCCCATAATAAACACGCCTTCTATTATAATTGTTGATCAACATTTTTCTCGACAACATTAATAACTAGTACAAATTAAGTATGAATCCATTCATTGAGAGTAAATTTCAAAAAATGCGGTCGATGAGGACCACACTTAGGGGAAAATAAAATCATACACCTCCAACAATTCAAAAATTATATTATTATTAAACCTATAAATATTTATTTTTCTCAAAATAAAATTTTTTTAAAACAATTATTAATCAAACACTTTAGTAAATTCTATTTTTTTTTCCAAAATAAATAAAATTATTTTTTTAAAAAAATACAACCTAATTATCCAAAAAAAAATATATCTTTTGCAGACACTGTACATACAGAAGCCTTCTCACGTGGCTACGCATGCTCTGTAGAGGCTTTTTTTTTTTTTTACTTTCGATTCTACTATATATACATACATACCCCTATACATACATACACACACATATATATATATATATATATATCAGTTCTTATTTATTTGTTCACTAAAGAAACAGACACTACATTCTCTCTGCCCTTCTGCTAATAAATCTCCATGGCGTTTCTCTCTCTCCGCTACTACATATTAATATTGTCGCTCACCTGCGTACTCTCCTCGGGAACAGCGTCGTTGCCGTCGCCGGCATCGGCATCGGCATCGGCGAAAGCCGGAAGAGGAAAGGTAATTATTGACAAAATAAGAGAAGCTGATAAAGTAACAAATTTGCCGGGACAACCTAAAGTAAGTTTCGAGCACTATGCTGGGTATGTAAAAGTTGGCAAAAATGACGAGAAAGCCCTTTTCTACTGGTTTTTTGAAGCTCAAGATCGGGTTTCTTCTAAACCTCTTGTTCTTTGGCTCAATGGAGGTCAGATTTTCTTTCTTTCTTTTTTCTCTTTTTTACCCCCTACACGCACAAACACACACTTACTTTCAACAGTTTCTCATTTCCAAACACATACATACATATACATATGCACGCATATATATATTTCCTTAAAGACGTTTTTTTTTTTCTTTTATTTTACCAGCACGCATCCAAATATCCTCTATATATATATATATACAAATATATATATTTTTTTTTTTTTCTTTCATAATTGTTTGAATAAGATTTTATTTTGAGAAAATAAATTTGAATATTTGAATATTTTCAGTTATGAGAATGTAGAAGAAAAATTTTATTAGTAATAAACTTAGGGTATTATTTTCTTTTTAATTTTAAATTTATGGTCGATTAAATTACTGTCTAAATACAATCTAACTTACTAATTTAAAAATTGATGGTCTAATATTTTTTTTTAATATTTTTTTTAATTTATAAAATTTGAAATCTTGTTTTTATGGTATTATTTTTCCATTGTAAAAGTAGATGAAAAGAAAAAGAACTAATGTTTGTTTGGGTAGTTTTGAAAAGATGGATTAAAGCTAAAACTTGTTAATTTGGGAATTGTTTATTTCCTTCAATTAATGAATAAAATAATTCATTATCCAACGTTTTAAATAGTGAATATTTAATTTGAATTAATCAAGTGATTATAATATATATATATATATATATATATATATATTATATTTAAGGAGTTTTGAGGGAAGGAAAAGTTTTCTATAAGTTAATGATGGGAAGGAACATGAGGGGCATCCGAAGAAGAAAAGCTGTTTCCCATGTTTTCTAATCATTTCTTTCATCTTCTTTTCTTTCTTTCTTTTGTCCTTTTTGAATTTGTTTTTCTTTCTTTCTCTTTTGAATATATATATATATATATATATATATATATATATATATAGTCACTTTTGTTTTTAATAGGATGTTATTTAAAATTCTTGGTTTGACCCAATGTGAATGTTACATGAGAACTCTCAGTTTGATATTCGCTATAATTAGGATAGGGTTCTTTTTTGGAATAAGAGTTTTGAACTGGTACAGGTACAATCCAGATAGAATCTAGATTAGTTGGAGTGGTTGATGGTTTTGGAAGCCGGATAGTCTAGTCTAACTAAAAAACATAGTATTTTGGTTTTTTTTTTTTTTTTTGAAAAAGTTTCGGGTAAAAAAAAAAAAAAAAAAAAAAAATAGAGAGAGAACGAATGAACGTGTGATGTTTGGAATACATTAATAATAGTAGTTTTTTTTTTTTTTTTTTTTTTTGGTAAGTGATAATAATAATAGTAGTTGATATGTATATATATATATATATATATATATATATATATATATATATATATGTTGATAAGAGTGCAATTTGAATAGAAGTTGTGTGTGTTTGCGCATTGAAAGAAAAATTTGATGTATATTTTTTGTCATCTTTTCAATGGGAGTTATCGCTTTCGCCACCTCTTTTTCTATCGTATTCTTTCCATAATGTGGGGGCGTTATTTATATATATATATATGTATATGTGCTCAAAAAAATATATATGTATATCATATATATATATATATTTTAACGTGTTAAGTTACTAATCAATATCATATATATATATATATATATATATATATATATTTTGATAATTTATCTATCTCAGTAGTCACTTTGAACCCAATTAAATCGAATTCGAACCCCTATTGAGGGAAAATTCTCCTTATATCTATCTTTTTATAAACAATGTTCAAATTCGAGACCTCGTGAATGGAGTACTTAAATTTATATATATATATATATATATTTTTTGTTTAGAGATTTTTTTAAAAAATTATTAAGTAAGAGTCTAAATTTTTTTATTTAATAATTGCTTTTTAAGTTAAAAAAAAAAAAATTGCTTTAGAGTGTATAAAATATAATATAATAAAACTGATAATATTATTAAAATATATATATATATATATATATATATGGTAAATTCCTAAAAGGACTGGGTGGGTTGGTTTCCTCTGAATTTACTTTGTCGTCTTCTTCCTTATTTTCTTCATTCATTCATCCCTTTTTCTTATTACAGATTTGAAACTTTGGCAGCATATGCAATACATATATATATATATATATATATATATATATAATATATATATATATATATATATATATGTATACACCCCATATTTTTATGTCGTGTTTGGATAAAAATTTTTTTTTTGACAAAACTATTGTTTTACTATTCTCGAATTCAAAATTTAACAACGTCAAATTTTTTCGAAAAAAGTTGTTTCTAAATACTCATTTTTTCACACAAGACTTTTACATAATATATATATATATATATATATATATATATATATATATATTTATTTATGTATATTTTTGGACTGACTTAAATATTATTAAACCTAGGACCTGGATGTTCCTCTGTCGCCTATGGTGCTGCCCAAGAACTTGGTCCATTTCTTGTCCGGAACAACTCTCAAATTTTACTCAACAAGTTCTCTTGGAATAAGGGTAAACTTAACTCTATAATAATATATATATATATATATATATATATATATATATATATATATATGTATATTTATATCCAAAGTAGGGTAAATTTTATTTTTTCAAAATAAATATTTGGACAAAATACATATTTTTTTTTATTTACATATTTTGTTTATTTTGTCTTTTTTTATTTACATATTAAGTAATTTTATCTAATATAATTAATTTGGAATTCATATATATATAGCTGCGAATATTATTTTCTTGGAAGCACCGGTTGGAGTAGGGTTTTCATACACAAACAGATCAGAGGATATGGAGGAGCTTGGTGATCAAATCACAGCCGTTGATTCGTATCATTTTCTGGTCGGATGGTTCAAAAGGTTTCCCCAGTTTAAATCTCATGAATTCTACATAACCGGAGAAAGCTACGCTGGTAACTAATATATATATATATATATATATATATATATATATATATTAGATAATTTCAACAATATTATGTCCCGAATTTATAATTTTTTAAGTATATAAAATTAAAATTATTTATATATATATAATTTTTAATTTTTATTTTACAAAAATAATAAATTTGTTAACTAATAATTTACTTTCATGCATTTCAGGACATTATGTTCCACAGCTGGCTAATTTCATATATGATCAAAATAAACGAGGAAAAAAAGACACATTTATTAATCTCAAGGGCTTTATGGTAAGCATAAATTATTTTAATTTCCGGTATTATTATCATTATTATTTAAGAAAAATTTCTTGATTCATTTCACTAATTATTTACGTTTTTTTTTATCAAAATTGACCAATATTTAAATTTTCTTTTTTTTATATGTATACTCATTAAACTTGGTCTTTTTGTCATTTCATATCCTTCCTACCTCAATATCTTTTATGTTTAATAGATATATAGGTCACATGCCAAAAAGTGATGAGATATTGACCAATTTTGATAGAAATGACCAATTTAGGAAAATAAAAAACTGATAAAAAATTAATTTGTTTAAAATTAAAGATTTAAGACCGATCCAAAAAAAAATTAAAATTTTTTTTTTGTATGTACACTCATTAAACTTAAAAGGTTCTTTTGTCATTTCATATCCTTCTTACCTTAATATCTTTTAAGTTTAATAGATATACCGGTCACATGCCAAAAAGTGGTCAGATATTGACTAATTTAGGAAACTAAAAAACAGATAAAAAATCAATTTATTTAAAATTAAAGATTTAGGACCGACCCAGAAAAAAATTACAAATTTTTTTGTATGTACATTCATTAAACTTAAAGGGTCTTTTTGTCATTTCATATCCTTCCTACCTCAATATCTTTTAAGTTTAATAGATACATAAGTCACATGTCAAAAAGTGATCAGATATTGACTAATTTTGATCGAAATGACCAAATTAGGAAAATAAAATAGATCAATTTGTTTAAAATTAAAGATTTGGAACAAACCCCAAAAAAAATTAATTTTTTTTTTTTGTGAAAATTGATGTTGTGAAATTAATTGTAAGGTTTGAAATGTGCAGATAGGGAATGCAGTAATAAATGATGCAACAGATGAACTTGGACTGATAGAATACGCATGGAGCCATGCAATTATTTCAGACCAACTCTACAATGATATAAACCAAAGCTGTGATTTCAAAAACAATAATAATACAACAATCATTTGTTCTCAGCATATCAGAGGTTTCTTGGAAGCTTATAATGATATCGACATTTACAACATTTATGCACCACTTTGCCTAACTTCTTCTACAGATGATTTTCCCACTGCTCCTAAACTCAACGTTGCTCCTCGCCTTTTCACTCTCCATGTAAGTATATATATATATATATATATATATATATATATATATAGTTTGATTATATCTCATTTCCATATAGAAACTTTGGATTATATATATATATATATATAAAAATCTATACTCATCGTAAAGATATTCTTTTTGGTACAGTGAGAATGATGACAAATAATTTTAAAACATATTTCATTTGACAATAGTATGTAAGTCATAGTGCATCACAATATCAGATAAATCAATAATCAATATAGACTATAGGAGCTAAATAGTTGTTATACCATGTCTCACATCGAAATGATAAGTGAATGTGTCATGGTATATAAGAATGAGTTTGAGTCGTGACAGTTGGTATCAGAGCGGGTAGCCAGCCTGGATTATGAGAACTAAGTTAAGTGCTACACCTGACGGAGGACCCTAGGCCTTAAGGGGGGGGTGGTGTAACTGAACATAATTGACTTCAACCTAAGATTAATCAATGGACGTCCAAGAGATGGTCCTTTTGGTACAGTAATGACAACACCAAATAGTTTTTAAAAATAATATATGCTTATAATTGTGTCGCGAATATATATATATTGAACAATACTATTCAGCAAAAAAAATATATATATACTGAACAATACTTAAAAAGAATCTACTGTTCTTAATGTACAATAGGAATGAATTTTTGCATGTGTTCTTGTCAGAATATGACAGGAAAAAGAGGTTGTAATTAAAGTAGGTTAAAATGGGAGAGAGAGAGAGGAGAATGGATAGAAGAACCTTAGATTGGTGAAATCTAGTTAAGAGTTGAAGGTTCTCATTTGACTGAAGCAGTAGGGTACATATATATATATATATATATATAATTCCCCCAACCCCCACCTTAAAAAACTTACAAATTTCTTTAAATTCTCACAATAAAAAATGAAATTAAAAAGGAATGGAGGGAATTATATATATATATATTATAAGTATGTGAGTAAGGATGTAATATGAAATATAAATATAAATTTAAATATTTATTGTTAATTTAAAATATTTCGATTTTTAAAATATCTCGTTTTGATACAACGAGAACGATACTTAAATAATAGACGAGTGGGTGCTGTTGAAACACAGGATTTATGGCATAAATTACCATCAGGGTTTGATCCATGTACAGAAGATTACGTGGTGACATTTTTCAACAGAGAAGATGTTCAGAAGGCACTGCATGCTAACGTTACTAAATTGTCTTATCCTTACACTCCATGCAGGTAACTAAATTATTTATATATATATATATATATATATATATATATTTTTTTTTTTTTCGGTAGTTCTTTTCTCCTTTCTATTTCTCTTTCTCTTTCTCTCTCTATAAAATTTAATTAATTAATATAGAAACCGGATTAAATTATTGTGAATGGAGAAATATGTGTTGAGAGTACTAACTCAATTTTTGATAAGTCTAAGGCTAAAATGGTTAGTGCAGAAACAAAAATGTTTTTAGAAATTTATATATATATTCAAACATCATTGGAATTAAAGTCGAGATTTTAGATAATTAGATACAGTAAAAATAATAAAAGAAAAAAAAGACATACAAAATTTACTTATTGGATGGTGCAAAGCCAATATATATATATAATATATATATATATATATATATATATATATATATATAAATAACAGCATGTCATGATTCTAGAAAAGAAATAGATTATATAAGTGTATATAATGATTGAACTCGATTTTGGATAAGTCTAGACTAAAATTGTTAGTGCAGATACAAAAATGTTTTTAGATTGGTACCCACTTGGGGTGTTCGGTGTCTCCACCTTTTCGGTGAGACTAATTCGGACTCGGCCTGCGGAGCGCTCGCATAGTTCAATTCTCACTCGAGGGTTAGGGCCTGGTCCAGAGCTTTTTAACATGACACTAACCACCACAGGGGGATTCGAACCCTCGACCATCCGACCCTAGGAGGAAGCATTAGGAGTCTGCTTACCAACTTCCCCAAGCTATCGAGTTAGAAATATATATATTTGAACATCGTGAATAAAAAAATGCGTGTTGGGATTAAAGTCGAGATTTTGGATAATTAGATACAATAACAATAATAAAAGGGAAAAAAAAAAGACATACAAAGTTACTTAATGAATGGTCCAAAACTAATATTGTTGGGGTTGAGGTGTCAACCCAAGTCCCATATCGGAAGATTAGACAAGAGTTACCTAGTATATAAGGAGTTACATCTACTCCATTAGTATGAGACCTTTTGGAAAAGTCCCAAAAACAAACCCGTGACGGCTTAGGTCCAAAGCGGACAATATCATATTAATGTAGAGTTAGGTGAGGAGGTAGTCTAACCCGATGGGAGAAACGAGCCCAACAAGTGGTATCGGAGTCTAAGGTTAAGTGGGTTGGGTGTGTGGTGGTCTGACGGTGCAAAAGAGAAGGTGCAAGAGGACTTGTCGTGTGTTCCGGAGGGAGACCACGGGTATGTGGTCGTCCGGAGGTGCAAGTGGATTTCGTTGGAGGGGAGGCCCACGGGTATGAAAGACGTCCTTTCATTCGTTATTCGCCAAGTGAGTATGTTTTTCTTACTGACAGGGGAGAGCCCGAAAGTTTTCGGAGGCCATGAAAGATGAAAACAAGAGTGAGTGGATGGAAGCCTTTCAAAGATGAAAGAGGGTTATGTTTGCAAATTAGTGAAGAGTTTATATGGTTTGAAACAAGCGCCTCGACAATGGTATCGAAAGTTTAATTTAGTGATGATTAAACATGGGTATAAAGTGACCAAGTCCGATCATTGTGTCTTCATGAGAAAGTTCTCCGATGGTGATTTCATTATTCTTTTGCTCTATGTTGATGATATGCTAATTGTTGGTAGAAATAAGTCAAGAATTAATGAGCTGAAGACAACTTTGAGGGCATTCAAGTTGCTCATGATTGAAATGCTAAGAAGATATACTTGTCTCAAGAAAAGTATATTGATAAAGTTCTTCAGCGGTTTGGCATGGACAAAGCTAAAGCGGTTAGTGTTCCTTTAGCTTCTCACTTCAAACTTAGTCAATTGCAATGTCCAACTACAGAGGATGAGAGATCAAGTATGAAGAATGTTCCATACTCCTCGGCAATTGGGAGTTTGATGTATGCTATGGTTAGTACAAGGCTAGACATTGCACATGCTGGCATGGTGAGTCGTTATCTGTCAAATCCGAGAGGGAAGCAGTGAAGTGGATTATGAGATATCTCCGGGGAACAACGAATCTTAGACTAACTTTGGGATGTGAGAAGCCTACTTTGGTTAGTTATATAAATTCTAATTTGGCCGGATGTTTGGATGGTCGGAAATCTACTCTGGGTACATGGTGACTTTTGCCGGGGGAGCTATTGCTTGGCAATCTATGTTGCAAAAGTGTGTTGCACTTTCTACTATTGAAGCCGAGTATATAGCCGTTGTTCAAGCTGCAAAAGATGTGCTATGGTTGCGAAAGTTCACAATGGAGCTTGAGATCAAGCAAGAGAGGTATGTTCTTTATTGTGATAATCAAAGCGCTATTCATTTAGCAAAGAATTCTTCTTTCCATTCAAAGTCAAAACATATAGATATGCGTTATCATTGGATTCATGATGTGTTAGATGACAAGTTGTTAGCACTTGAGAAGATTCATACCGATGATAATGGTTCAAATATGTTAACTAAGGTGTTGCCAAGATGAAAGTTTGAGTTTTGTCGAAATGTTGCTTTGGTTTGACTTTTCCCTCCAACTAATTAGTCGGGAGAGTTTGTTGGGTTTTGGACCTCCTATTTGGAGGGACTCATGTTTTTATGAGTTTTATTATGAGGCCCATCTTGGCCCTAATAATAAAGACAATAAGCCTAATTAAATTCTGGTTAAGAAAAGAGAGAAGAAAAGAAAAAATAGTAGAAAAATTCTGGACAACCATCCACTATTTTTGGAAGTTTTCTCACTATTCAACCGTTGGATCGACTTCAAATTTGGATATATTGTTCATGAGTCCAAGAAGAAATTTATGAACGGTGGGTATTTCTTTGAGATCATGACTTGATATTTTCCTCTCTTTGGCTTGTGTTTGTTCCAAGATTAGTGTTGATATCTTGATTAATTATCTTGTTTCCGATACCACTTTTTGGGCCCGATTCTCCCATCGGGTTGGGCCTCCTCCTCACTTAACTCCACATTAGTATGATATTGTCCGCTTTGGGCCTAAGCCCTCATGGGTTTGTTCTTGGGACTTTTCCAAAATGCCTCATACTAATGGAGTAGATGAAACTCATTATATACTAGGCAACTCTTGCCTAATATTCCAATGTGGGACTTGGGTTGACACACCAACCCCAACAATTCTCCCCTCAAACCAAGGACCACATACCCGTGGGCCTCCCCTCCAATGAAATCCGCTTGCACCTCTGGACCACCACACACCCGTGGCCTCCCTCCGGAACACACCGCAAGTCCTCTTGCACCTTCTCTTTTGTACCGCCGGACCACCACATACTCGTGGCTTCCCTCCGGAACACGAAACCCGACCAACACTGCCAGGAAGACTTTCGACACACAAGACACCATAATCATTGGACATCACATTAAGGGTTTGACTTCTCCCACACCAAACATATGCAATCCACTTAACCTTGGGCTTTGATACCACTTGATAGGAGGAAATACGTCGCAACGGAAACCTTAAAACAAACTTCTCCCAAATAATATGATGCAAAAACAGCAAGCTTAAGCCAAATAAACCAAATCAACACAAACAATTTTAGCGTGGAAAACCTCCTCAAACCAAGGAGTAAAAACCACGGGACTCGTAAGCCACTTAAATCACATCCACTATAATCAAATGGGTACAAATGTTCTCTCTAACAAATTTTAGAGGAATACAAGATAATTCATCAAGATATCAACACTAATCTTGGAACAAACACAAGCCAAAGAGAGGAAAATATCAAATCATAAACTCAAAGAAATACCCACTGCACCAGTTTCGGTTTTAACACAAAATACCTCTTTATAAAGCTTTAAATCAGATCTCCACCGTTTAGAATTATTGTCTTTGAGTCATGAACAACATATCCAAATTTGAAGTCGATCCAACGGTTGAATAGTGATAAATCTCTCAAAAACAGTGGCTGGGTCGTCCATAATTTTTCTGCTATTTTTCTTTTCTTCTCTCTTGTCTTTTTTTCACTCTTTTCTTAACCAGAATTTAATTAGGGTTATTGTCTTTATTATTAGGGACAAGATGGGCCCGATAATAAAGCTCATAAAAACATGGGCTCCTCCAAGTAGGAGTTCCAAAACCCAACAAATATATATAAATTGTTAGAGGTAAAACAACTATAAAGAAATGTGTGTTGATTTCAGCATCGGGATTAGCAGCACCCAGGTCAACTATTTCGTATTGCTACATCAAAAAGATACTTTGAGTTGACTATGAGTATTTGGACTCATTTTTATATATTATTACACATTTATTTTTCATTTCGATGTGGGACAAGTATTATAGTTAGGATTTATGTCGAGATTTTGGATAATTAGATACAGTAAAAATAATAAAAGAAAAAAAAGGACATACAAAACTTACTTATTGGATGATCCAAAGCCAATATATGTATATATATATATATATATATATATATTGTCAGAGGTAAATAACAGCATGTCATGAATTCTAGAAAAGAAAATATATATATATAATGATTGAAGTAGGATTGCTCAATAATTGTGGGAGGACACTAAAAAAGACTAGTGAATAGGAAGGGACAAATTCAGGAACTCTCTAGCATTGAATGAATGATTGAATTTATTATGATATCATTTATTTGCTGAATCCTTGAACTTGAGCTTTCTTTCTGTTCTTTTGTCAGCCAATTAATGTTCTTGTTCTTTGCTTCTTTCCTTTTCCTATATTTGATTCTCTTGATTTTTTTCCTCAAGCTTTTCTGATTACATTAATTTTTTTACAATACGTATTGCAGATAAAAAAATATAAAAATTGATGTATCTTTCGACTGACATATTTTTTGACTTTACTGGAAAGAAATCAAGTTTTTTTGCTTATCATACTGGAAAGAATTTTTTTTTCCCTTCTTTTTTCCTTTTTATCTTGTTGTGTCGCATTATAAAATTGATGTGTATTTATTAATATTTTATAATTTTATATTTAATTATTACATTTTGTGTGCATAATTTTGACAGCAATGTAATAAGAAAGTGGAATGATTCTCCGGACACTATACTCCCTATCCTTCAGAAGCTTTTGAATGCTGGCTTGCGCATTTGGATTTTCAGGTAACTAAATCTTTTGCCCCTTGTTTTTTTTGTCCTCAAATATTTACCCACACAAGAATGCGATTTATTGTGATACCGTCCAACATTTTGTAAGTATATAAGAATATATAAGTATTCATTATCAACTTAAATTATCATTTTTGGTATAACGATGATGATACAAAGTAATTAAGCATGAGTATGAACAAACTTAGATTATCGTTTTTTTACACTTTAGTTTTTTTTTTTTTTATACTTTATAGTCAATACAAACACTCCACGATATTGGCTGTGTACGTGATATTTCGTTTCACATCATAAAAATGTTAAAAATATATTATGAAATATAGATATAAACCTAAATACACATGTATTATGAGTGTTGTTATATCTATAATTAGGGTGTGCATTAATTAATTAAGTAGCAAATATATATATATATATTTATATTTAACACATGTATGGATGATGATGATGCAGTGGAGACACAGACGGAAGAGTACCGGTAACATCAACGAGATACAGCATCAATGAAATGGGTATGAAAATAAAAGAAGGATGGAGGCCATGGTTCCATAAACATCAAGTTGCCGGTTGGTTGGAAAGATACGATAAAGGCCTTACTTTCCTTACTGTAAGAGGTGCCGGTCATCAAGTCCCCATGTTTGCTCCTGATCAGTCTCTTTCTCTCTTCTCCCATTTTCTTTCCGGCACCAACTTGCCGTCTGCCCGTTACTAGGGTTCCGATCATCTTCTTCAGCTCCTTATGGTTCATGTATTAATTTTATTACTTATTTACTTCGTGTTAGTTTGAAAACTGTGGCTAATTAAAATGCCTAAAAAGTCATGGCATCAAAATCAAGTTGAGGTTATTTAGTGATGTTTTCTTTAGTGTTTTTCTTTTTCTTTCTTTTGCAATATATATATATATATATATATATATATATATATATATATGAACACACAAATGTCAAGTTACTAAGAACATCACTTATGACTCAAGAAGCTTTTTTGGCTAGGGGCACCCGGTGTTTTAGATAAATTTCAAATTATCGGAAGGGCACCTTAAAGCTAAATCTAGATTTAGACTAATCCCGTTCGAATTGAGTTGGTTTTCTTGCAAGAGAAAATTCTAAATTTAAATTTTAAATAGTTGCATACATGAGTAGATGTGACTAAACTATAAGAGGACACTTGTAAGCTAAATTTATATTCATACTAATAGCCGTTCGAGTAAGGTTGGTATTTTGAGGGAGTAAACTCTAACTTCAAATTTTAAACAAATGCATATATTGAGTAGGAGTTCGAACCTCCAACGTTACTTAAATCAGAAAAGTTCCTTATAAGTTCATTGCATTTACGGGTTATGACTCAAGAACTTATGAGTTCAAGACACGTTATTTCACATGTAAAAATGTCTCAAAAATATATATATATTTTAAAAAAATTTCTGTTTTTCATGTGGCAATTAACGAATTTTAATTAACAAAAAAAATTATACTTAATTAAATTTGGTAGTTTAATTTAGGCAATTAAAAGTTTATATTTAATATTTATCAAAATTTGAAAAGATTAAGGGTAAAATTGATATTTTAGCCTATTTTTTGCATGTGGTAAGTAAAATGACAAAATTGGTGACCCAAAAAAATGAATAGAACAGTCAAAAGTAGCCCATCTTGAATGAACTGTACTAAGTTTGGACCATTTTAAACAAATTGCAAGTGTAGCAGTGGGTGGTGGGCACTTATTTATGAAGTTGATTTATTTTGTTAAATTATTCGATATTTGACCAACACATGTTGGTTGAAGTGAAAGGAGTATGGTTCTGCATATACAAGGTCTCGAGTTAAAATCTTGTTAATTTAGTTGATGTTCAAAGTGACTACCAAACACGGATAAATTACTAAAAAAAATAAAATAAAATTATTCAATATTTGAACAACTTATGCCAAACCAATTATGTACTTACTTTTGATTTTGATTTTTTTTTGTTACTTATTAACTACGAGTCGTCTTGGATGTGTTTCAACTATAGGTGATACCTTTAAGCCATATCTATATTCGGATTAATTCCTGTTTGACCCGGGAAGGTTTTGATAAGTAAACCTTAACTCCAATTTTTAAACAAATGTATATGTAAGTACAAATTCAATTTTGCAACCTCACTTAAGTCAATAGTGTTTTAAGATCAATTTTGAATTTTTTTTCGATAATTTGATATTGTCATCAACTAATTCGTAAGAAAAATACTAAAGATTATAACACACATTTAAAATGGGACACAAGATTATCCCTATCATAGAAAGACTAGTCATTTGACAAATTTAGTTAAAGTATTTAAAGAAGACCACAAATCCACCACCACTTTATTCTCATTTGGTTGTGAAATTGGCAATGATATTTTTAATGAAAAGAAGTACAACAAGAAAATGAAAAGGATGGATTGGGCTTGAAAGAAAAACATATACAGACTCATGTACATCTATATTGTCAAGATTGGGGGCCCATTTTGGTTTACTGGTCCATAAACTGATATTATATATATATATATATATATATATATATATATATGTATATATGTATATAACTGGTCCCAAAATATCAATGGTTTTACATATTCTTTCTTCTCCTACCCACCTAAAAGTCCCTTTTTTACTAACAAATAACAAATTGGTGACCAACTCTTGCCTTTAAATGAAGCAGTTTGGTTCCCTCGAATTTGAACCTTGTCAATGTAAAGATAGTGTAGTGAGAACTTCCCACAATAAGGGTTTAACTCTAATTTAGTTGGGACTCAAAATGACTATTGGACATTCAAGTAAAAACTCTTAGACATTATCCAAACTTACTTTACTTCACACAACTCGACTCTAGTTTAATTGGTATCCAGAGTGTTTATTTGACCCAAAGAAGTTAAAAATAAATAAATTGATCATGTGATTTTCATATGACTCAATAAAAAAAGCTAGTGATTTAAAGGGAATAATTAAATTAATATATATATATATATATATATATATATATATATATATATATATATAATTATTGTTGAGGAAATTTATAACTCAATCTTAACTAAAGATTTTCAAAGTTTTGAATGCAAAGCAATTGACCATTACATTCCTTCTGATATATTCTAATAATTCTTAGTTTGTCAAAGTATAAGAGTATAAAAAAAGAGACTTAAAGAGAGTAAGAGTCAAGCTTCCTTTTTTCTTGCATAATATATATATATATATAGAAACTTCAAAATTCCATGATTTTAGGCAACAAACCATGATGTGATGAATCTTGGAGATTTACAAACTTCCAAGGAAGAGAGTATTATACAAGTAAGATGAATAAATATATTATTTTCCTAAATTTATTGTTAATAAATATATATATATATATATATATATTATAAAGTTAAAAATTATTTTAGTTTGCGAGTGAGGGTGATATTGTAAGAGTTAAGATGAAGTTTTATTTTGAATAAGAGTTAAACTCTCTAACACAACTTGAGCTAAAATTTTAAATTAATCAAAAGAGTGACTTCAAATATGAAATAGTATAATTATAATATATATATATATATATATATATATATATATATATTATAAATAAGATATAATTTTTTGATGGCATGATTATAATTAAGTTGAATTCTTAGTTTTTTTTAAAAAATTTTTTATAAGTGAGGGTACTACCAATTGAGCTACGCCTTATTGACATAAGTAAATAAAATTAATCACAAGATATTTACATTTTTGTAGGATACTTATATTAAATTTATCACAAAATAAAATAATATTTTCATTTAAAATTGTAAAATTGTATAATTTTTTTTAAAAAAAAATCCTAATTGAACTCATGACCCGGCATGTCATAAGTAAGGGTGCTTGTAGACAACAAATAGTCATTGATTGTCACTCTCTTCATCTATAAATAGAGACCAAGAGAAGCATTCAATTGAGGTGAAAATAAGAGGTAAAATCAGTGGAAAAAAAGAAAGGAAACTCCGACGATTCCCTTCGGGGATCGTCCATAGTTTCTGGCACATCCTCCCCTCGAGATCAAGTCCAAGGCTCTCGAGAAGTCAAATGCATTCCGAGATCAAGTCCAAAGACCATCGGAGAAATCAAATCAAATACAGATAGATTGAGATCAAACCCAAAGGCCCTTGAAGTTCAAATTCATTCCGAGATCCAGCCCAAAACGCCCCTCGGAAGAAATCAAAATCCATTGGATCGAGACAAGCCCAAAATGCCCTCGGATCCACGACGAAAAGAATCGGCGGATAAATATAAAGATTTGAGCCCAACATCAAAATATATATTATCTTGTGACATTTATATTTTTGATTATTTATTTTGCAGATGATAATAATTCGAAAAGAAAATTTTATTGTTCACAGTGCTACCAATTGTGTTGCGCCTTCTTTAACTCTTAAAATTGTATAATAAGATTAACTACTAAAATATAAATTAATTTTAAAATAAATTAATATATTTATACCATTCTTATGATTCATGAAATTGTTTAAATTTTACTGTAGATTAAAAAGTTTCTTATATATCTTTTTTTTTTTATATATATATACACATATTAAATATACTTATATATACATATATATATATATATATATATATTTATTTATGTAAAGTTTTATTTTTCCATTAAATATTCAGTACTTAAATGGAAAAATCAAACAAGTAAATATATATATATATATATATATATATATATATATATATATATATATATGCATCTCGCACTAAGAAGTTGAATTTGAATATTTTTCAAATTTATGATAAGTTAGGTTATAAATGTAATTATTCAAATGAGTTATACATTTTTTATAAATGTTTTAATTTTTTAACAAAATATATATATATATATATATTTAAAAATATAAAAAATTGGAGAAAGTAAATCTTTAACTATATATATACAAATGTTGACTAGATCATTTACTTAGAAATGTAATCCATTTCGAGATAATAACTAACTAATTTTGAAAAAAAAATTGAAAAAATATTATCTTAAATATTTTAAATATTCGAACAGATAAATTACGCAATTATTTAATTATTTTAAATTTTATTTGAGAGATAAAGTTAGACATTTTATTAATATTTATAAAATTAAAAAATAAGTGATAACTAGAAGAATTAAATACAAAATATATGCATGTCTCTACTCAAAATTTTCTTAACATTTTCTAGTTTTTTTTTTCCCTTAGCTTTTCTTCATTACTTGGATATTCAATTTGAGTTGATTAAAAATCTTAAAATATCATCTTTTGTTTTTCTATTAATTATATTTTGTTGTAACTTGAAATCCTACATTGCTCGCTTAGGAAATTTTTGAGCAGGTCTGAAACCCTTTACTCAATTAACGCGTTTTAAACCCGTGATGACCACTACAACTAACAAATATTATTAGACTGTATATTACACGTTACTCACAATATCACAATGGAAGATTTTTTACTCAATTAACGAGTTTTAAACCCATGATGTCCACTTCAACTAACAAATATTATTAGACTATATATAATACAATACTCATGATATCACAATGGAAGATTTTTTACTCAATTAACGCGTTTATAACATATATATTTAAATTTATTGATAAAAGAGTATTAATTGGAGTATCAAAATAGAATCAAGGTCCAAAAATCTTCATAATATTTTTCATCAACATTAAATAGATAACAAATATAGATATATAGACAACACAAACACACACCATGTGCAAATAAATGGCATCATATGAGACTTTTTTTCAATAAAGTCTAAAACTTAAATTTTGCACACATAAAAATGTGTATAATTTGAATTTTTATTCAAAAATAAAAATCAAAAAAATTTAATGTAACTTTGAATTAAAATGACCATTCTCCGTGTTTAACTCTTTCTTAGAAGAAAATTGAACCTCACTTTTTACAAAGTGCTCGTAATAACAGTATAGAAATCATAACTTAACTTATTATTTTATCAAACCAAAGACCCGAATCTTTAAATTTTTTCCTTAACTCGAATTTTGTAATCTATTAAGTATCAGTTGCTACCAACTAGCCTACGTTTTCTCGTCTAAAATTTTCTTAATTTAAAATAAATAATAAAAAAATTAAACGGGTGTCATTGTAATAGACGGTAATTTTGTATTTTTTTGAAAAAGTAATCCGAACGTGACAAAAACACAAACTCTACATATTATAAACTATATCTTATCTCTCTCTTTTGAAATATATATATATATAAGCCACGGGGTGGTTAGATACAAAGAGTTCACCACCAAAAGAAAGAAAGAAAGAGAGAGAAAGTGAAGAGAGGAGAGGAGAGAGATGCTTCCAAAATCCATATTTGTGGGGCTGATTTTTACCTTAACAACAATAGTTTTGGCCAGAGATGTACCGGAAAAAAAAACATTAACGCCGGAGGTGCTCCGGCAACAGGAAGCTGACCGTGTAATTGGTCTCCCCGGCCAGCCTGATGTAGAATTCAGACACTATGCCGGATATGTTACCGTCAATGAAAGTCACGGAAGGGCATTGTTTTACTGGTTTTTTGAAGCTACACATCACCCTGAACACAAACCTGTTCTTCTATGGCTGAATGGAGGTAAAATTCAGACATTATAATCTTAACATTCACAAACATAAATTTTATGTTTTTATATGATCATTCGAGAATGTCTTCATATAACTGTTATATTAAGTCTCTTCGTGAATTAGTTGAATTATTATTCTAAATATTAGATAATCTCATACATTTACAAAGTTACGAGTTTGACCTAAGCACACAATTCGATTGAAATAACATACTATATTTAGAAACTATATTTAGAAACAATAATGTACCTAGAAATTTCTAAATACTATAGCAAGAAAATTTCTATAATTGAAGTGTTCTGAAATCAATGTATAAAATTATGCATTTTTTTTAAAATAATATTAAAAAAAAAAAAAAAAATTATGCATTTTTTTTAAAATTATTTTCCCCCAAAAAGTATATGTAAGTCTCTTCAAAATTTCTTTATTCTCTTGTAAGACATGCCTAATAATGGCAATAGGGTCCCTATGCCTTAGCCAATTGAAGCAGGAAGTTAACCATTGACTCCAAGACATCATGAGTAAAATACCATAATCTTGGAACCCATTTGGGAATTATTACTAGAATATATATATATATATATATATATATATATATATATATATATATATATATTCTAGTAATAGAATTATTATCCTTTGTTTTACGACACAATGTTTAGTCATATTATAGTAGAAATGTAATGCAACTTTTTTAAGTCAAGAGAGTCCATCACCCGATCACTTTAGCATAGAGTTGTAATATATAAAATTGTTTTAAAAAATGGTATTCTTTTTCATTCTACTTTTGTAACAAAAAAATCCCCATAAGTGAGTATGTATAAAACTTTATATATATATATATATATATATATATATATATATTTCTTGTAATAGAATTATTTTTCTTTGTTTACATTTAAAATAATTTATATTTGAGTCATATAAGTTTTAAATAGTTACATTACGAATGCAAATTTTAAGTCAACAGAGCACATCCATTACTCGATTGTTGTAGCATAGAGTTGTAATATATAGATATTCTTTTTCAATCAACTTTTGTAACAAAAAATTCCCATAAGTGTATAAATATAATATATATATATATATATATATACAAAGTGCACTATTCTATGGATTTCGTAAAATACATTCATAAATCGATTGAATTGGGGAAAATATTTATTTTAAGACAACTGTTAAAATATATATATATATATATATATATATATATATATATATATATATATATATATATATCATATACCCATAAGTCAGAGTCATACTTTTTGGCAATTTCTTTCAATAGAAGCAAAGTTCCATAATAACCACGTTATCTAAAAGGAAAGTATCCAAATTTATATAGACACCATAAGTTAGTTTTTATCTTTTTTGCTGCCACTTTTTTTTAGTTGGATGAGAAGGTCCACACTTTTTCGTTATTCTATGACTTCATCCATGACATGATTCAGCTAATGACCCATAATATATACATACATATATTATATATATATGTATATATATATATTATGGGTATTTGTCCTTGGATATTTGTTGCTTCATACATTCTATCAAGAAAGACAAGGAATAAAACAAACAAAAAAGAATAATAATAGTAATTGACCATTCAAAAAGAATCTTCAATTATAGCTAGAGACTTCTAATTCCTTTTTTTAGTGTCTTATATGTATGTATGTATATATATATATATATATATATATAAGAAAATGAGGTGTCAACACATGGCTACCACAATTTCCAACTATGCAATTCCATTATTATATGAGACAAGCTATTCTAGCAAAGAATAACTTGTTAAATCAATCCCTACCAATATATATATATATATATATATATATATTAGTATATAATGTTGTGTTATTCATATTAAGTTAATGTTTAATTACGAAGTAAAAAAAATCATATATTTATTAAAATTTACCAATTAAGAAATGTGTTGTGGACATTTTTGACGAAATTTATGAATTTTGAGGGACTAATTGTTAATATAAGTGTAATTCAGGTCCTGGTTGTTCTTCAATTGGATATGGTGCAGCAGAAGAATTAGGTCCATTTTTAACTCAAAAGGGAAAACCAGAACTGAAATTCAACAAGAACACTTGGAATAAAGGTTAGTTTATATATATATATATATATATATTCTCACATACATAACATAATTACAAGTTTTGGCAAGATTTTTCCCTTAAAGATTGCTTAATTCTACTCTTTTTTCCCCTTGTTTTTCATTCTATATATATATATATGTATGTATAGCTGCCAATTTGCTGGTCTTGGAATCGCCTGTTGGTGTTGGATTCTCATACACAAATACGTCTAGTGATCTCACTTCCCTCGGCGATTCTTTTACAGGTGAACTGATGAGTTCGAGGCAAAAATGCATGGAACATTTCATATATAAATATTATATATATATATATTATACTTTGGATAAATTGTTTTACTGACGAACGAGTTTCCCTTCCACCAAACTTGATCAGCCAATGATTCATATGAATTCTTGCTGGGTTGGTTCAAGAGATTTCCACAGTACAAGTCCCATGATTTTTATATCTCTGGAGAGAGTTTATGCAGGTATATATATATATATATGTGTGTGTATATATATTTGGCGCCAATTTCTAATCACTTCTTAAAAATTTTCATTTCTTTAACAATTAGGGTTTTTTTTTTCTTCTTCTTAATTTATATATTTCTACCATGTTATAGGACACTACGCACCCCAGTTAGCTGAGCAAGTCTATGATAAAAACAAGAAAGTATCAAAGGATAAACACATTAATCTCAAAGGACTAATGGTACGTACGTTTTTTCATTAATTATTCACGTTTCCATTTCGAGTTCAAATCTTGTTTTTCCGAAAGACTTTGCTCAATTTTGAAATAATTTGTGTTCAAAGTGGCTGTCTGACTCAGTTCTACATTGGTTTGTATACAAAATGACTACTTGACTCAATTCTACATTGGTTTGTGTACAAAATGACTACCTGACTCGATTCTTCATAGTTTGTATACAAAATGTCTACTTGACTCGATTCTGCATTAGTTTGTGTACAAAGTGGCTACCTGACTCGATTTTGCATTAGTTTGTGTACAAAGTGGCTACCTAATAACTATTTGACTTGGTTATGAATTAATTTGTGTATAAAATGATTATTTGACTCGATTCAAATGACAATCGAAAACTCGAAGGTTTACTAATTAGGTAATACAAAATTAAAATGCAGGTAGGGAATGCATTGTTGGACGATGAAACAGATCAAACAGGAATGATTGATTACGCATGGGATCACGCAGTGATATCTGATAATTTATACCACGAAATCAAAAGAAAATGCAATTTCAGTAACGAAAATCCTGGTATTCAATGCGATGCTGTTCTAAGCCAATATTTCGACGTTTACAAGATCATGGATATGTACAGTCTCTACACTCCCACTTGCATTGAATCCGGCGACGACAATAGCAACAGCACCACTCCGGTGCTTCGCGGTGTTGCTCCTCGATTGTTCTCCAATCACGTAGAGTAAGTACATGTAATGATAGATAAAAACGAATCTATATATTTATCGTTAGGTTTAAATATATATATATATATATATATATATATATAATATGATATATAAGAGTTTAGATATTTATTTTTAAATAGATATATCTTTTCTTACAACTAACCAATGCCCTAGGTCCATAATCAAGGTATGAGTTTGCGGGCTTAGATCATGACAGTGTTGTATAGAATTTAAGTTCACTCTATCAACTTTAAGCTTTTACAGTATGTGTCAGTTTATCTTTCTCACAGTGTCTCGAGTTGCTAGCTGATTGGTTGGTTGATTTTTGAATTAGGTCGGGTGGCGGCAAAGGAAACCAGCCGGCTATGATCCTTGCGTATCAAGTTATACAGAGGTTTATTTGAATAGGCCTGATGTTCAAGCAGCGTTGCATGCAAATGTTACTAAGATTCCTTATTCTTGGACGCACTGCAGGTACGTAATGTTATACTCTTTTGAGAATATAGAATATTGTTTGTCTTTATATATATTATATATATATATATATAATGAAGATAATTGGTCATTTCAATCTTCGATTACATAAATTTTTACAAGACATACTTATATGTTTTAGTCATGCAATTCGTGAGAAGTACATATTTATTTAACTGTTTAAAAATATTTAGATAGTTTTTTAATTTATTCAATTGTGTACTTTTTATCCGTGTTTTGACTTAGATCTTTATTAAATTAGCGAATATATATATATATATATATATATATATATATATATATTATATATTATTATCTGTTTTGGTGTGCAGTGATGCTATAAACATATGGTTGGACTCAGCAGCGTCAATGCTTCCTACCCTCAGAAAGTTAATCAATGGTGGTTTGCAAGTATGGGTGTACAGGTAACTTTCTTTTCTTTTTCTTTTTTTTTATATATATTAAAAATAATAAAAATCATTCTTTTATATATAAATTATATATATACACACAAAATAATTCAAT